>WOVY01000937.1:0-42827 GCA_013436015.1 Rhipicephalus annulatus
TCATAGGCACCCTTCACGTCTAAGAACAGAGCTTCTGAGAGCCGCTTCTGAGCTTTCTGATGCTGAACAGAGGTCACTAAGTCAATAACGCTATCAACTGAGGACCGACCTCGTCGAAAACAAGCCATAGCATCAGGATAGATGTTGTAATGTTCCAGGTACCATTCCATGCGTGTAAGCGGCATCCTCTCCATGACCTTGCCAACGCAGCTTGCTAGTACTATAGGCCGGTATGATGCCAAATCGAATGGAGACTTTCCGGGCTTCAGCAAAGGCACCAGGCGACTACAATTCCACTCATCAGGCACCATTCCATCATGCCAAGACTTATTGAAAATGTCCAGGAGACAGCGCTGTGCCTTCGGGCCTAGGTGACGTAGGGCAGTATAGGTCACTCCATCCGGACCTGGGGACGATGAGCGTCTGCATGTGTTCAATGCCGCATGAAGTTCTTTTATGGTGAATGCAACCTCCATTTGCTGATCTCGTGCGACTAGAACATCCTGTGGCAATAGATCGATCGGTATAGAGATGTCGCCGGCGATCTTTGCACAAAATTCCCCAGAAACATCAAGCTGTGAGCGACGTTGATGTAGCGCCAGAGCGGCGAAGGGGTGACAGTGTTGCGGTTGCGAGTGAATACCTCGAAGAGTCCTCCATACGGAAGACAAGGGCTTTCGAGGGTCTAGCGAGTCACGAAAATTCTTCCACCGTTGTTCATGAAGTTTGTGCATTCGACGCTGGATTTTTTTCTGAATTCGTCTGGTATCTCTGAGGTCAGAGATAGATTTCGTGCGTCTGTATCGTCTTTCGGCACGTCGGCGGACCGCTCGAAGTTGTTCCAACTCTTGGTCGAGTGCCGTGCGTCTCGATTCTTTTGAACGTATCTTCGTGGAAGCCTCCATTGCACAACTAATCACTTCTTCAATGAATTCCGGTGGTTCGTGCATGCACTTGCTCTCCACTGATATCTGAAACTCTTCCCAGTCAATAAGTCTTGAATGTCCAGGGGAAGGAGAGTCGTCCAAACCTCTTACTGTCACGTACATGGGGATATGGTCGCTGGCATGTGTTTCATTATCTGTGAACCATTGGACTTTCGTGACAATGCTATGCGACACTAATGTCAAGTCCAGGCGACTGCTGTAAGTTACTCCTCGGAGATAAGTAGGGCTGCCATCGTTCAGCACCTGAAGCCCGTGCTCTGATGCGAGATCAACTAGGTCCGTGCCTTTTCGATTTGTCCTGATGCTTCCCCACAATGGATGATGGGCGTTGAAGTCACCCATCAATATCCAAGGTGCTGGAGTCGTTGCAAATATACCATTCAATATCTGTTGATATAGTCGACCTGATGGCGCTATATATGCGCCTATCAGCGTAAACGACAACATCTCCTTTTTAACATATAGACACACGTAGTGATTTCCATTGTGAGACTCTACTCTTTGGAGAACGTAAGTGAGTTCTTTACGGATGTACACAGCGACTTGACTTCGCTCAATGCACGATGAAGAAACGAACGATTCATAGCCCGACAGACGAGGTATTTTTGAAAAATGCGGTTCACAAATTATGATGATGGGAAACATATTTTCGAAAATGAATTGTCTGAACTCAGGCATTCTTGACTGCAGACCTCTTGCGTTCCACTGAATTATGGAAGCACGCTTGACGTTTTCCCGGAAAGGCTGATGCGGTCTATGGTGCGCCATCTTGTTACTGAAGTCCGGCAAGAACTGGTTCTAGTGTGTCCAAGATTTGCAGCGCGCATTAGCGGCAGGAATCTGTAGACTATCCAATAGAGTGCGAATAACACTCATGAACGACCTCAATACAGAAAAGACTTGTACCTCTTGGGCGGACAGACTGCCTGCTGGGGGCATATTCGTTGTTGACTGTCGATATTGTGGTTCCGTAGACAGGTGTACTCGCGGTAAAGAGGAGCCAGTCAGAGCCGGATGTTCTCTGTAGCGCCACAGTGTCTTCCGGCACCTCTGGACGTACCCAACCTGGTGGCGGGGGCGGGGGAGGTCTCTGTGGTCATGGCGGCGGTGGTGGTGGTGGTGGCGGCGTTAGTGAAGGCACCTTCAACACAAGACTGCTTTTTCTTTTCTTCGAGCACCACCATCGACGGGAACGCCGTCGTTGAACAACCGTTACCGCTTCCTTTCGTGAGGATCCGTCTTTAACCACTTGTCTCAAAATGCTCCTCTTTCTTCAGTACTGGGCAGTCTTTGGACTAGGTCTCTTGGTTTCTGTTGCAGTTGCTGCATTTTAGGAGAGTTGCTTGGCAAGCCTCTGCTTTGTGGGGTCTGGCACAACGTGGGCATGCTTGCTTGTTGTTGCACACAGCACTAACATGACCCAGTTTTAGACAGTTGTGGCACTGTAGTGGTCTTGGGATGTATGGTCGGACAACGTGACGAAAATGACCCACCTTTACATATGATGGGATGCAATCACCTCTGAAGGTCACCTTGATACAACGGGATTTGCCAAGCCGGCATACTTGCAATATGTCCGTTGCCCCAGTAGCTGGCTTTATCAGAACAGGAAGGTCTGCGTTCGGTATGGAAACATCAACGTCATAAATGACGCCTGTCGTCGTGTCACTATCCTACGGAATGTAAGTTCTGAGATAGATGCCTCCAAGCTCTGTGACAGTTCGCAGGGTATGTAGCGCAGCTGGGTGCTCAACGTCTATGGCCAAGATATTCTTCCGTGGGTTGAGTCTAATATCCCGTATCTCATTAGGCACGATAGCTTCGAGACGCGCTGATATCACTTGCCTGTTCATGTTCTTCAGGTTGATCGAAAAGTCGACAGGAACAAAAAGTATGGTATGGCGTTCAGAACTGCACGCCACCTTCATGGTAGAGACGCTAGCTGGCGAAGACGCGCCGACCATTCTTCTTTTAGCTTTACGCTTCACTGCAGGAATGAAATCATCGTCGCTGTCTTCACTACTCGCCGTGTACAGTTCAGTGTTGTCACTTGTGCTGTCGTCCTCCCGGCTGTTGCGCTTCCTTGAGGTTGACGTCGAAGGTGACGCCAAGTCCGGATTGCGTACGGTGGGGCCTGGATCCATCGCTGCCCGCAGGAGAGCGATGATCTTCGGATAGAGCGTAAATTCACACAAAAAACTCCAAACGAAATAGGCAGCGTTCGGCAGAAATACACTTCGTCGTCCTTTAAGCAGGAAAGCCTACCAAAAATCAATGGGGCTACCGATGTACATAAGTATGGAGGAATACTTGTGCTAAATTATAAAGGGACACCACAAAGAAGAAACACTAAACAGATCGAGCGCAAACTACCAACTCTTTTTATTGACTGTAGAGCGTCGGTGAAATAGGGAAACTGAAGGTAGGGGCGCAGACGTGCTGAGGAACTTCACGTGCTAGCGCACCTTACTTATGAAAAAGGACACTCCTGAACCGTAGAGCGATACTGAGTCCTCATTTACACGGCTATCACTTTTCATGTTGATGAAGACGGCTTCCAAAACCTCATAAGCACACTTGAGGTTTTCGGCATAGAATGAATCAACTAGCCCCTCAACACACCCTGATCAACATAAGCACGAGTAAGTTTCTAGATCTGGGTCACCACAAGACGCTGGAAGAATCAATAGCGGCGCAGAACACAGCACAGTACGAATGTCTTTGAAAGAGAACGATGAGCAGACACATGCTCGAGTGTTTAGAAATCGCGTTTCACGCTCAGCATGGTGTCAAACTCGACTTAACAAGCAACGTCACGTATAGGTTGGTCACTCTTCGTTTGCCAAAAAACACGCACGCCGAATACCTCAGGGGTAGGTAGGAAAAGAGAGCACAGCACATACAGAGCAAGTATGGCAAATGTCAAGACGCAGTGTTCGTGGACGCAGCCAGGTGTGCGCGCAGGCGTGGCTTCGTGGTCGTAGTATTAGATTATGAGCATGCTGCAAGACTAGCGTTACTGTACAAACTGATCCCGTGAAGACATCGTAGGAAGAGGGTATTGCGCTCGCAGTGGTAACAACCGTGGCCGAAGTGATAATCAGCGACTCCCAGACGGCAGTCCGCAACTTTGCCAACGGCTGTGTCTGCCCCGAGGTGTTACAAATTTTACTTTCAAGCAAAAGTGAAAATAAGGGAGTTTATGTCTTATGGACTCCCTGCTACATTGCTTGCTCACCGGCAACGAGGCAGCACATGGGGTAGCTCGAGGGTTTACAGACTTACCCAACACAGTCAAAACCACCGCCACCTCGGCTGCGACGTCGGGTGGTAGTGCAACGTCGGGTGGTAGTGTGAAGATTGCCTCACCAGTTTCAAGTATCACACAGCATTAGCGACCGGCCAGGTAAAAGGTTACACCACCACACCAAAAACTGAGCAAGAAGCAGGCGGTCATCTGCGCTAGCTGCACGCCAGAACGTTTCCGAGCCCAGTCATCTGGAATATTTGTTGCCCAGAACTTTATGCGTCGCGCTGCAAGTTTAGCGAGGTCAGGGCATCCCTGGAACACGTTGACGAAGGTGGGGCTCCACTGGAAACAGGGACGCAGCCTCGAACCGAATGAGCTGGATGACTACACTTCTGAGCCAAGCACTCGAGGAAGCACTCGAGGTGCCCAAAGTCGAGAAAGCCACCAGAGCTCAAGGGCTCGTGGCCGACACCTAGGTGAGAATATTCGCTTAAATCCACAGAGAACTTGCACATTTGTTTCAAAACAAGGTTGATTCTTCTTCAGACATTACGTTGCAAATCCGCGGTATGATTATTAGGGACGCCTCAGTGGAGAGCTTCGGTAATTTCGACCTCCCGAGCTTTTTGAACATGCGTCTAAATCTAAGAACTTCGACCTCCAGCAATAAGCCTTTATTGAAATGCGGCCACCACGGCCATGATACGATCCCGCGATCTTCGGCTGAGCAGTCGAGCACCATATATATATATAATATCTACGTCACAAAATCATGTATATACCATTACTGAACAATCTGATGTTTTTAGTACACTAGCGTGCAGTATTGTGACCAAAAAAAGATAATTAGTGCCTTTGTTAATCGGGTAATATTGATAGACTTCTCGCATATTAGTCATTTGTGTTCTTTTGCCTCAAACGCCGTCAAGAGGATAGGCTCTAGTGAGAGAATTTAGGGACACGTTCTAATATGCTACATGTGAAAACATTTTTTATAAGAAACCAATTTTGACACAAGAAGCAATGATACCTCCAGGGTTAAGGTGTGTTTCTATAAAACGGCTTTTCTACCCGGATATTTCTGCAAAGAATGCAACAGTGCTACTTCTGAAGGCTAGGCGTCACACGTCCTAACCATGTCTTTTAAGGCTGGCGTGTCCGATCAGTAATCATCGATGCTATCTATAAATAGTATGCGTAACAAATAAGACAGTGGTACGTACATCTTCAGTACATAATTTATTACAAGTGTTTAATGAAGAAACTGCGGCAATCTGAATTGTGCAGTGCAGTGTGAATTGCCAGAAACGATTAAAGGAGATCTGTACCACAACTATACAGCAGCTTGAATCCAGACAGCTTTCACTTTGGAAAAGCAATACGGAATCCTTATTTAACTCATTGTTGAAATATTGTGGCTGTTTATAAAACGACTCTATTTTTAAGAGTTCATTATTCGTGGGTCGCAAGACTGGTCAGGAGAGCAGCCTAACTTTTAGATGCGGAAGCATCTTATACTCGCACCTTGTAGTGCGCCGTCCGCGCCGTCCGCACCGCTTCTCGAACATTCGACAGCTGACGCGCGCGCATGCGCCGTCGCGCCGTCGCCCACCATCTGTGCCGCGCGCGCTTCTCCTTCGAGAACATTCGACAGCTGACAGCGCATGCGCCGTCGCGCCACCGCCATCTGTGCCGCGCGCGCGCTTCTCCTTCGAGAACATTCGACAGCTGACAGCGCAAGCGCCGTCGCGCTGTATATATACTCAAGGTCGGCGCTCGCTCGCTCAGTTGCCGCTCGTCCGTTGGTTTGTACGGCGCGTCGACGTCCGAAGTCGCCGTGAAATGAATGCCAACGAATCCACAAACAGAATGATCGACGTCCCTTCGACCAGCGCCGGCCAAACTGTTGGCGGAACCGCTTCCGCATCCTCCTCAGTGTTCCCCCGAGGGAAGCAGCGGGCAATTTTTTTAAAAGGATTTAGCAACAGGACAATGCAAGGTGTATGAAATAGCTATATCAACTGCATGAAAAGAGAGAACGAATGTTTATTTACAGCGAGGCGGATAGGTCGGCAGAGCTAAAGTATGCTCTAGCCTGCTACTCTACACCGCAGGAGGGGATGTACATGGGGCACGTAAAAAGTGTGATCACAGCCACAGTTATGTTGTGTTTTAGCTTTATTACTGCAGAGTCGCTTAGGTTTATATACATTTGTCTCCTCTTTTCTGTTGCGAAGCCAGGGTAAAGAAAAACACCGCGTTAAACACTTCAGAGGCATTCGCAAAATTACAGGACTGTATACTACGAAAGGTCACATATTCGCAATTTTCGCACCGCGAGACCGAAGTTGAGCTAGAGCGGTGATATGATCGTGGCGAAATTTCGTATGAAGCGTCGGAAGTATGAGCACAGGCCCACGAAACTACGCAGTTCTTTGACAGATACAGGTTTGGGGAATTCGGCCACGGCCTGAAGCTTGGCAGGATCAGGAAGAATGCCGTCTTTGGACACGACGTACCCCAGTATGGTGAGTTGCCGTGCTGCAAAGCGGCACTTTTTCAGATTTAGTTGTAAGCCGGCATTACTCACACGTGCGAAAACTTCTTTCAGACGTTGGAGATGCGTGGAGAAATCCGGAGCAAAGACAATGACATCATCGAGGTAGCACAAGCACGTGTGCCATTTCAAGTTGCGCAGAACGGTGTCCATCATGCGCTCAAAGGTCGCAGGTGCATTACATAGACCAAACGGCATGACGTTGAACTCGTACAAGCCGTCTGGCGTGATGAAGGTGGTCTTTGGTCGAGCGTCGTCAGCCATGGGTACTTGCCAGTACCCCGAGCGCAGATCGAGAGAAGAAAAAAAATCGGCTCCATGAAGGCTGCCAATCGCGTCATCGATGCGTGGCAGTGGATAAACATCCTTGCGAGTGATCTTATTGAGCCGTCGGTAGTCCACACAGAACCGCACAGAACCGTCTTTCTTCGCAACAAGAACAACAGGAGACGCTCATGGACTGTCCGAGTGCCGAATAACGTCGCGTCTGAGCATATCGTCAACCTGATCATTAATTACTCGACGTTCAGCAGGCGACACGCGATATGGACGTTGCCGTAAAGGTGGATGGGCACCAGTGTCGATGCGATGCGTAACAACGGACGTGCGACCGAGAGAACTTCGCCCGACATCGAAAGAAGAACGATATTCCTGTAACAGGTCCAGAAGTTGGGAACGCTGTACGGCCGTAAGGTTGTCAGTGATGGAGGGGCCAAATACATCAGCAGACGACGAATCAGAAGTGGAAACAGCATTGATGGTACACGACCTGGGAGCGCGCGTGTCATCGGGTACGTCCAGGACTTGTGCGTCGTCGACTGGTTCCACTCTGCCGAGACATTCCCCTCGAAGCAAGGTAACAGCGTACGGGGACGGGTTGGTTATAAAAATAGCAGTATTGCCCTGGTTGACCTGCACGGTCGCGAAAGGTACTAGCAACCCTTTCCTGGTGCAAGCGCGGTCAGATGGCGAAACAAGTCCAATGGTGTCGAAGAGACCAGCGCAGTAGACAGACACAGCCGTCGTCGAGTTTGGAGGCACTGTTGTATCGTCTTTTGTTAGAATCTTGCTCAGTGTCGGGGGACTGTCTTCTGGCGTCCAATGCGAGAAGGGTGAGAGCTCAATTTCAGCGGCGGCACAATGGATGACGGCGTCATGGCGGGAGAGAAAGTCCCATCCGAGGATGACGTCATGAGAGCATGCCTGAATGATGATGAACTGGGCGACATACAGAACGTCCTGGATGACAACGCGAGCCATGCACCCTGCTGTAGGATGAATCCGGTGCAAACTTGCAGTACGGAGGGATAACCCAGAAAGTGGCGTCGTCACTTTTCGAAGTAAGCGGCAGAGTTTTTCGTCCATAACTGATACGGCAGCTCCAGTGTCAATAAGAGCCGATGCACAAACACCGTCCACAAGCACGTCAATGACATTCGAGGGGCTGCTCTGAGGGCTTTCACATTGCGATAGCGTCGCAGTCCTTGCCTCAGGGACTGCGACGACTAGTTTTCCCGCTCATGAGCTGCCGCACTTGGCCGCATGGGAGACAGGGAACGGCGTCGTGGAGACGGTGATCTTCGAGATGGACCTGGGCGAGATCGAGGTGGTATAGACGGCGGTTCTTCGCGATAAGGACGGCTGAGTTGGCCAGCAACAGGTGAAGAAATTGGAGCCGGCTGTACGCGATGGCAATAACGGGCCACGTGACCGGCGTAACCGCAGGCAAAGCAGATGGGCCGGTTGTCGAGTGTGCGCCATCTGTTCACCGGGGTAGGTCTCACCCATGTCGCAAGGGCTGATGGACGGAACGGTGGCTGCATGGTGGACTGAAGCTGAGGCTGAGGGGTTACGTCAACATACGTTGCGGGCACACCCGCTGCAAAGGACGGAGGTCGAGTGGCAGCTTCGGCGTAAGTAAGAGGGGCGGTTGCTGGAACGACTTGGGGTGACCTGGCGACCACTTGCGCGTAAGTCAGGGGCGCAGGAGCCGGAGGCTGTGGAGGGTGGTACGCAGGCATTACCTCCGCTATTTCCTGTTCAATCGCTCGGCGGATGGGAGGGAGAACGGTAGTAGCCGATTGTTGAACAGCAGGTTGGTGGGCAAAGGGCAGGAGCGAGAACTGACGCGCGATTTCCTCGCGGATAAAGGACTTCAGGTCTGCCATCAACGCCACTTGGTCACAACTGGCGTCCAAGGCAGCAAGCGTTGCAGCTCGTGGTGGGGAGCGTCGGGTCATCGAACGCTGCCGGCGGAGCTCCTCGTAGCTCTGGCACAGTGGTATGACCTCAGCCACCTGGCCGGGGTTTTTGGCGAGCAGCATCGTGAAGGCATCATCGTCAATGCCTTTCATGATGTTTCGGATCTTGTCAGACTCGCACATGGTGCGATTGGATTTGTTACATAGGTCCAGGACATCTTCAATATAGCTGGTGAATGACTCACCCGCCTCCAGAGCACGTTCACGCAAACGCTGCTCGGCTTGCAGCTTGCGAACAGCAGGGCGGCCGAAGACGTTGACGATTGCGGTCTTGAAATTGGACCAGGTGGCAAAATCGGACGCGTGGTTGTACCACAAACTGGCGACACCGGCAAGGTAAAACACCAAGTTGGTCAGCTTGCCGTCCTCGTCCCATTTGTTGGGGACACTCACGCGCTCGTAAATGGCGAGCCAGTCCTCCACGTCAGTGCCATCAGCGCCAGTGAAGATGGGTGGATCGCGGACTCTGGGGACACCGGGACAAGGGGGTGGCATTGGAGGAGGCGTTTGCTGAGAAGCGTCGTGGTACATAGTAGATGGCAGGGTACGTGATCGTAGCTCCAAAGGCATAGACAGGAATCGCAGCACCTCCACCAAATTGTTAAGGCGTTTATTAGCCGGCAACGAGCGAGAATATACAATGGCGACAGTCACAGCCAAGCACGGGCTCTAAGCGCGAGCGGCGTCTTTGTTGGGTAGCCCCACTAGAAGGTCCTCAAGAGTTCGACCCATTTCAGAGTTCGGAGGCTTCGCTACAATATATATATATATATATATATATATATATATATATATATATATATATATATATATGGGAACGAAGTGTATACCTAAGGGCTCGTTTTTTCGTGTTATGACACAATATTAATGAGATCTAACAGACAGTAATGGCAAGGAATCTATAGGGGAAGTTATTAGAACCAATAGAATGTAAATAAGAAGAAAGAATATATATATATATATATATATATATATATATATATATATATATATAGGTGACAAAACACGTTAAAAAATACCTGCTACAATATATAAGACCAAGGAGAAAGAATATTACCAAGGCGTACTAAATATAAGGCACGAACAGCGCCAGTGCAGCCGCACAATTTTACACCGCAGCCACAACGGTTGCGTCACGCGAGCAACCGAATACCGCTGGACTATCCTGCATTTACGTCTCCGCTTTGTGGAGCACCATATTTCGTGTCCCGTCGAGCATTGATTGAATGAACACCGTGAAAACGGTTCCGCCGGCCTCGAGAACACAGGGCTGGGCTGAAGAGATGCGACGCTACTTCGTGTGGGCCCGTTTCGTTTAGTCGCGCAATCGGATGGTCAGCAAATAGTGAAACTCTAACCATGGCGAGGAGAGACGGAAAACTTGCCGCATTGGTTATGTCGCATGCTTTCCAAGAAACGATTAAGGAAAGCATCATTTTTCGTGCCAGCGCGTATACGGCCGCTATATTTGCTGTTGGCGTTCTCCATATGGAGTTGTACGCCATTGCTACGCGCCTCGCATGCCGGCCGTTAAATTCCGCGTTTGAAAAAGTCGTAAAACGCTGGGCGTCGCAAGCATCGCAGCGTCCTAAACAAAGCACCGGGCAAGTGGGCGGAGCCGATACCCGGTCACGGAGAGAGCATTGTTTCTGAAATAAATTTTGTTAGCTTGGAATAATAACATGAAGTAATATAAAAGTGAATCGAATTCTTTCCAGGCCTTCTTAGTAGCTTTTCATAAAACAAACGGAAACAAACCGGGAATACCTCATATTAAAAGTGAGTCGTTACGATGTTATTGAAATAAAAGTGTTGTAAGGAATAACACAGTTGTTTTAATACAACTCCAAGTTGTAGCCTGCAAGGGTGACAGCAAGAATCTTCTTGGAATGACACTGTGGTCGTGTTTTGTTTGTTTAGTTGTCATCTTGTTCCGTAAAAAGTCCAAATCAACAACGACCCCCCGCTCATCATATGCTTTATTAATGGGTAAAAGCGCACAAGTGGGGGTTACGATTACGGCTGAAGCAGAGATGAAAAGAGCTGATTCATCTGCATTGAACAAAGGGCGCATGTGATAACATCATATCCCGCCTCGGGCATTCTGTAGTTTGCGACTAAAGCAGAGATGAAATGCCCCACCCCTTCTTCCAGGAACATGTAAAAACATGATGCTGGGGGTAGGGGGGAGAGGCTGTGTAGCTTTGGCAGCAACTGTGAACTTCAAGGGAATGATCGTGGTCGCTGATGCACGTGCTATCTGGGAAGATGGCTCGTATACCCTTGTACGAACACTCAACGCGAAAATACAGTGTGAAAAGTGATTCATTCCTCGAGCGATCATATTCTCCTGCAGGAGCACTCTGTGTTGTTACACGAGATCGAACCCAAATGAGTTAGCTGCCATCTTTAGTTCGTATAGTTCAATTTGTCGCCATCACATTCACTGCTTCGCCTTCGAGGTGCAACTGTAATTTTTCGTATGTATATATATATATATATATATATATATATATATATATATATATATATATATATGTGTGTGTGTGTGTGTGTGTGTGTGTGTGTGTGTGTGTGTGTGTGTGTGTGTGTGATACTACTGGTTTGTACATATTACAATAGCTATGTAGAATGAATAATTGAAGAGAAGGGAACATATGAAAAAAAACCCTGTCACTTTCAGCACAATACATGAAAGGATTGAAGCAATGTTTTTGTGTACATGAATTCTTATTTACTTTCAATGAAAGAAATAAATCCCACAAATAGACTAACCATATCAGCCCAACGCAAATACAAAACAGTGACATCGCTACAACACACCAGAGCGCATGTCGTCATGCATGCCGCAGGGCATTATTTCTACTATAATATTTATCTCTACCTCCGCTTTGAAACACTGCTATTGTTTACCTCAGCGTAGATAAGCATACCAGTTTTCTTACACTAGTTAACATCTCCACTTTCCTTCTCTTTCTCATTTTCCTTCTTTCCAGACATGTTATGCACCGACAAGGCACAGCGTGCACTTGTTCATGGCGCCTTCGGCGTCTCGGCGTCAGGACGCGCAGCGTCTTTATCTCAGCTCTTGGAATACGTGTTGTCGACTACAACCGCACGCATATGCCGAACACACCCGCAGTGATAACGCTCACATAACTGCAACGATCAAATGTTCAAATGTTAAGATCAATGTTCAAACGATCCAATCTCATAAGCTAAGAAATAATAAAGACAGGATATTTGTGGGCCAGTGTTTTGCATCCTTTCTCCAGTCGCTGGTACTTAGTGCACCCTGCCTCTTGCATTCAAAAAAAGAGGGCGTACATAAAAGAGAAAATAGACAATGCGGCAACCAGTGAATGCAAAGGGCATGGTTTACCCTTTCTCTTTCAGAAGAGCAATCAGCCTAGCACGCCAGGCACCCGAGTATGTTTCTCCCAGTTACAAGCCACACGTTCCCTGTAGCATCTGGTCTCAATACCCTTCTAGATAGTGCCAACACTGGTTCAACATGTCATTGCAGTCCATGCAATGTGCGGCCTAAGACCAATCGCCTCAGCACAAACCGCGCCTGCAGTTTTGTGTAGTGTATTGGGGCGATAACAAAGCTTGAGGAATGTAACGTGGCAATATGATGACCTACCAAGGGTGCGCGCGAAAAGAGCTTGGCACACTGGAATGTCCGCGGGGTCATCAATGAGACAAGGAGTGTCTGTGTGGTTAACCGAGGATACCTGCTTTTTTTCTCCGTGCGGTTTTCCCTACGTTGCCTGTCTAGAAAATTGTTTGCCTATTTGATGCGTGGTCACATTTGAAACAGCCTTAGGGGACTTTTCCACACTGTCCTTGGTTCTTAACTTATAGAGTGGTTCGCAAAAGTTACCTCTAACGCGAAAGTTGTTCTTTTTTTGAGCTCTTACATTGTGACGTTATTATTTTTTTCAAATATTAATGATGCTCAGGCTAATAATGCCCGAACCTAACATGCAGCTGTATCAGACAGTCCTTTTGCAAATACTCCGCATCGCTTTGCTTCATCTTGTGCTATGGCTTCAAGTTTGTTCGCGATACGGGCCTTCTTCACGCTTTATAAGTTGCCTAGAGTACAACATTTAAACTGACTATTTCATTATTCTAACACGATATCGGTTTACGCAGATAGGGAGGGAGTAACTACATGTAAGAAATTCCGTATTCGCCACAGTAATGCTCAAGAAAGGAATGAAAGGACATAAAGAAAGAAGGCAGAGAGATTTACGACACAGCAGTTTGGTTGGCTACCTTACGCCGTGCAATAAAGGAAAGACAACTCATCTAGTCAAGCACTTCTTCTTTCGACATAAACTTAGGTGGTATTTACAACTTTTGTCAAAGTGAAATAATGAGGTGGTTAATACTTGCGCCTATACAACGATTTTCCGAATGCTGAATATGCATTCCCTTTTATGCTTCGTGCAAGACGACCACAAATGATACTACTAATCACCACCTTCAAATGCATATGTCTCCAGCTAAGAAAAAAAACATGGTGAGATTTGATGGCTCACCTGGGGAAGCTTTCTTCGCGCAAATGTATTGAATTGCCCCGGGAACATCGTGTGTCTTTTGGGGATAGCTCTGTATGTGTGTCGTAGCTTGTGCAATCGTTTCTTCACGTTCTTTTTTTGTTACATTTCGACCGGAGATATTATTTCAGCACGCTCATAAAGAAGGAAATCGCAAGACTTACAGATCTCGGTCGACACGGCAAATCGTATGCGCATATAGCTAAACACGCCAGACCGATGGAAGAAATAGAAGTCAGCACAAAGTCAGCGTTCTTGCTTTGTTTGTCGCGACTTTGGCTGATGCAGTATTTTTGCTTTAGTATCGATGATACAAATGCTGTCATTGCTTTCTTCTTTCTCCTTATAATTCAGCGTTCGTAAAGCCTCTCGAAAATCTTCTGCTGCCGAGCTTCCCCGTAGACTCACTATTTTTCCCCTTCACAGAACATCTATACATGATTTATGCCACAGGTTTTTTTTGCCGTGTCACTGCTTCTTCGGCCTCTGTGTTTTTTCGGTTCCTTTGTGTTTTTTAAGTTAGGCGTACCTATTTTATTATAGGGATTCTATCTTTGGTGGTATTTTTTCTACCAAAATTGTTGCACCTTGCACATATCTGTATATTCATCTAGGATTTTTTTTTGCAATAATGTTTCCTGCTGAGTATTCCACAGAAAGACTGCCACAGCGCGTTTCAAGTGTAGAAGCCAGATACACTTTAACGCGTATTTTATCGAGTTATTTGCGGGAAGCTAAGGTTAGAAATTAGTGCATAAAATATGCAAACCACAATATACAACATAAGAATTTTGGCCTCAATTCTTCAGTCTTGCTACCAAATTTACCATCAGAAATCTTTGATGACAAGGCTCAAGCATCGTGTTTCCTAATAGTCACGTGATTTCAATACAGATCAACCACGTCACTAAGTTCGTGCCGTAACAAAATATAGTCACGTCTTTAGTAGACGTTGAAGATAGATGGAATGATGCATAGCTATACAAAGCGGAGAAAGTATAAAAAAATTGCCCGCAGCTTCCCTCGGGGGAACACTGAGGAGGATGCGGAAGCATGTAATTGGTTAACGGGTGTTAAATTGCGACTTACTTGGGTCGATGGCTAAATTGGTTAACGTGGTTGTGAAATGGGGTGTTAAATGAGTGAACACGTACGGTACGTATGCGAAAGGGCGGTGTTTTATTTATTGCGACGAACTTTGAGGACGATGGCTTTGTGGTCGGTAAAGTAAAGAGTGAGTGGATCGGGTTGCATCGGTCGTAGGTCGAAATTTGCAAAGACGTGGTCGATGCAGGTTCAGCGAATGGTGGTCGGCTGGTGGTGTTTGCAGTCGTCGTGCGTTGCGCGTTTCAGTGAGTGTCGCGACGCCATGTATTCGACTATCCAATCGTCCTTGATGACGTCGACGTTGAAGTCGCCAACTAGCATGAACGGTCAATGTTGCGGTTGTTGTTTTCTGTAATCTTGCACGGCCTCGTCGACGTACTTTTCTACGGCGGCACGAGAGAGGTTTGGCGCGAGGTACATCGTCATGACGTCGACGCCACAGACGGTAGCAACGCAGTGCTCGCCGTTGGCGCGTTGTTGAACGCCGGGCTGTAGTCGGAGGTCAATGAAGGAGTCGTTGTCGACGTCACGCTTGACGTAAATTCCCACACCGCCCGCAGGTCGTTGGAACCCGTGCGTGCGCGCGACCGAAGCGTATCCCGCAACGTCGACGTCATTGGCGTTCCACGTCTCGGTGAAGCAAAGCATGTCCACTCTGCGTAGTACACAGATGGTGGGCGACGGCGCGACGGCGCATGCGCGCGCGTCAGCTGTCGAATGTTCGAGAAGCGGTGCGGACGGCGCGGACGGCGCACTACAAGGCGCGAGTATAAGATGCTTCCGCATCTAAAAGAAGGCTGCCGTATTTGAGGTTGCCTAGGTGATGGAACATGCGTGACTGGCCCATTCACGCTAAGACATGCGCTGATGGCAGAAAGCATGCTTTGCATGATATTTGCTGTCACGTTTCAGGTTCTGCCCCAGCGACTTCAACGATAGTCAATCTCGCGTGTGGTTCCCTGTATGGCACGCCATGAGCAAACAACAATGTATTTCAGGCAAGCAATGAGGAACAGGGGATGTCTGGACAACAAGAAATGGCCATATGCACCAAGCGACTTGCCGAGAGGGCGTGGCATATTTGCAACTTGGCACTTCCCAAGTGCTTGTTGTGAAAAGGCGTAGCCATTTTACGTTTCATACAAGAAGACAACAACCACTGTTGTGCTCCTATCTTTGTGGAAATTATATTACTAGAAAACATGCATAACTTTAGGAGTTGCGCCAGACTATATAATCACGTTTTCTATGTTACACAGGAAGGGTGAAAAAGAAAACAAGTTTTCGTATAACTATGTAAACTTCTAAATATTGAAGTATCTAAAGTACAAAGCACTCTTTTTCAATCATGGTTTGTGAAGTTTCGTCCCGGCAAGGGGGAAAAAAAGTTCTGCAGTGTGAGCAATGACCGACTGTTTCTTGCAGCACAAGCTGTTGATCACAAGGGTCGCGTTCACCGTATAGCTGTCCGCCGCCACCTGTGACCACTCTCAGGCAAAATATAACCTAATATATTATAACACCAATAACTCGATGAGGTTCTAACGCGCGCCTCCTGCGTTTCAGCCCAATTTTCTGCCACTTAGCCAAACTTGTGTTTGAAACTCCGTTACAAACTGAACCAAGGCAGGCTTGATGTCAGTAAAGAAATGGCGTTTATTTAAGTAATAGAGTGTTTTAGAACAACCAAGCAACAACCAGGCATCACACAATGCGAATCGCGTACCGAGTGGGTCACCGAATGCTTCAATCCATCGCTAAAGCTTCAGGCATTATTCTTTATCGTCGTCAGCCAAAGAATAAAAAAATGAACTAAGATTTTTGCAAGGGTGTAGCAAGTACAACTCTTCTCCGAAGAATGACGAAGGATAACGTAGTGGATGCCCGTCTACTACACAAGTTATGATGATTTATGGCGTAGTGGATTCCTCGCAAGTGTGGTTGAAGCAGTTACTCAAAATGTGTTTAAAGAGGACATTGAAAGGCCGGTCTTACAGCTTTCGCTGTGACTGTGCTGTGCGTTCCGCGCTGCCTGTTATTTTTATTTCTTTTTTATGCGTGATGCTCGTAGTTCGAACTTAAGCCGCGTTATTTTCGGCGTGCTATTTCTTTATTGCTTAAATTTTTAAACACGGTGAAACTTGTCGCTATTGTAAAGCCACAGAAAAACTGTTTTTTAGTGACCTATAAGAGCCCTATAAGTGTCCTATAGAAAACCAAGACATCTTTCTAGACGCACCATTTTATTTAGTATATTACGCCTGAAGAGATACAGTAGCGCGTATCAAGGTTGTCGTATATTCACGTGAAAACAACCACCATCCCAATGCCATGCGCCATCTCTCGTTTTTCTATAGAATGCTCTCACGTCCTATACATGCCCATATCTACCTACTGCATGATGATGCATCCGAAGAACAAAATGTTCCGAAATGAGCTACAGATCGTTACACACGCACATTCTAACAAGAGCAAATATATTCGGAACAAGGTTGGTAATAAAGAACCCCGTCCAGAATCTCTTTCCCGAAGGCGCGGTATGTTGGCATTGAACAAAGGGAGTGCAGTGCAACATCCAGTATTGTTTGCAGCCTATACGTCTCTGCGGCAAACGTACTTTAAATACCGAAGGCACAAAAGAGATTGCCTCGTTTATAAAGGCATCGCGTTTCTGTCGTACAAACCTTTTGTTGTTGAACACTTCCTTGAGCGTAACCTGACTGAATAACTTACGCGGCTAGTTAGAGCCCTTAACGTGTGTACGACTAACTTGCAACCGTTTGTTCAGTATGTCTATAGCCTGCAGGGCAAGCATTCGGACAGCTTTGTATAAGGCACAGCGATCCCGAAGGACACGCATAATGACAGCCAGGACCGGTGAAGAAATGCTTTTTAGAGCCTGAAAAGAAGTGCTTGCCTGGCACAGATCGTAAAACCTGATGTCATACATGTACACATATAAGCAACCAGATTGCCGCAAGATGTCACCAGGACAGGCCATCGTCAGTGTACCTGCATTTAAACAGCTGAGTTTGAGTTTGAGTTTGAGTTTAGTTTATTTACCACGTACAGTTGTACAGTAAGTGGCTGGGATAGAGGAAAAAAGCTGTATAGAACAGCTTGACAAAGCCCCATATCCCCAAGGCAACTGTGGCAACAAAAAAATGGCAGCATATCCACGGAGTGAATGATGGAGAGTGGGGCGAAGCATTCGTCCGTCCATGCGTCCGTCTGTGTGACCGTCCATGCGTCTGTTTGTGCGCCCGTCCCTGCGTTCTTTCGTGCATCCGCCCCTGCGTCCATTCATGCGTCCATCCATGCATCTGTTTGTGTGTCCGTTCGTTCATCTATTCAACACTCCAAGCCCCACCATCTCGCATCTTTTTATCATATATTCCCCATAAAGAAGCACCGCCATCCAGCGGACATTCCAAGGACTAAACGAGAGGTGGCACACGCACACTTTCTTACGGCCTGCGCTTTGGGTCCACTTCCCACCTTTAACCACCTCGAGTTCAAGTTATATTCTAGTTCACTGTATTCATGGCACTGCGACCAAACGCTCGCTAAACCTTTCGAAAACCAAGGAGGTTACGCCCAGCGAGTATAACGTAGCAACCTTTCCCTGTCAGATAAGGCTCAATTTACATGCCAATGGCTGCTAATGAGAAATGAGAGACAGGAGAATTCGGCTTTTACTTTCTTACGGCTTGCGCTTCGTATCTACTTCTCATTTTTAACCACCTTGAGTTCATTCATGGTATATACAAGTTCATTGTATTCATCGCACTGCGGCTCAACGCTCGCTAAACCTTTCTAAAGCTAAGGAGGTTACACCCAGCGAGTATAATGTAGCATCCCTTTCTTGTCCGATAGTGCTCAATTTACATGCCAATGGCTGCTAATGGGGATCGCAGCGTGCGCGTTGACTAAAAGCCGAATGCTCATGTCTCTCATTCCCCATTAGCAGCCATTGGCATGTACATTGAGCACTATTTTTTATTGTTAAACAACACACAGAAGAAATCTCTCTCTGGCACCACCTTGGAGGTCAAGTGTTATACCTATTTCGGGTATGTGCCACTGGTGGTTACATACGAGGGACGCCCAAGCCACGCCATAAGGAGCTTCGCCCCTAAAAACGGCAAAATCAAATTAAACACAGGACAGTTTAAACCAGCAATGAATACGCTTTGCATCAGAACAAAGATTTAAACAAACTATAGTAAACAAAAAACGCACGTGCTATACATGGAAAGAAGTAATCAAGCAAAAAATAATACTACACACAAATAATAAAGCATATTTAAAACAAAAATATTAGAGAGCATCCGAACATTTTCATAATCATTTCCTTATTTATTTGGTATATTCGGCAAGCAATGACTCAATGTCTGAAAGCCATAATTTGTGCGCGGTCTCGGCACATGCCAATAGTCAGAGTGTCGGTTTAGGCGCATTGAAGGATTTATTTGCAAGTAGCTAAACTACGTATATAGCCGCGACCTTTTATGGTATCAGATCTAATGAGACTGCTAAAGAATATTCGTAGAGCAGGTTTATTTGATTATTTTGTATTTAGCAAATAATTGTGAAGTATGGGCATTAAAAGGAAGTTTAGCAAACAGATCGTAGCGCCTTTTTTGTAAGATAATAAGATTAGTAATAGATTGCTTTGTTCCATTACACCAAATTAGGTTGCAGTAACTCAGATGGATGTAAAGAGTGCATTAAATATCAGAAGTTCTTGAGGAACTGGCAATAAACTCTGACATTTTCTCAGGACACCCAAGACTTTGCAAAGCTGATTGTATGAAAATTCCGTGTGATAATCCCATTTCATGTGTTCATGAAAACAACCCCCAAAGACTTCGTGGTGGAAGAAAATTCGATTATGCTGCTATTTAACATGAGATTTCAGGGTTCAGTGGTTTCATTGAGAGAATATTTGGCACGAAAAATAAAAGCTTTTGTTTTGAGACAGGTTTATAAGTAAAGAATTTTCAAGGGTCCAGCTGTATATATTTTATAACGTTGAGTTAGCAGTATTTACTAGATGAATAGCATTCGTACCTCAAAAAATAATCTTGTATCGTCTGCGTAAATTACGTATTGGGCTGAAGGGTCAACATGTACAATATCGTTTATAAATATAATGAACAAAAGGGGACCCAATATGCTGCCTTGGGGAACACCATCTTCAACAGTTTGCAACGGACGAAATTTCCCTTTTTATAGATACACACTGGTGTCTGTCTGTTAGCTAGCGTTCGATCAGATTTAATGCTACAACACAAATTCCATAACAACTGCAGTTTTCCTAATGGTCTTGTGGTTTATTTGTCGAATGCTTTTGACATATCTAAAAATATGCCAAGTGTGAACTTTTTGGCCTCAATCAATTTTTGAAATCGATTCCTTTTGAAAACAACAGGGCTCTTCGGTTGAGTAGCCTGATCTAAAACCAAAATGTGATTGCGTTATAAACTGAATGTGATCAAAAAATTCAAACAGTCTAGTATGAATAATTTTTTCATTGTCCTTTGGAAAAAAAAGCGGGAGAATTGAAATTGGCATGTAATTTGTTAAAAGGTTTTTGTCTCCACCTTTGTGGATCACCGTCACCTCAGCATCCTTCATATTCTGGGGGAAAATGCTGCTTTTTTAAGGAAACGTTTGTAAATGTATGTCAGACATGGACTAAGTAGGTCAATAACATGTGTTAACGCTTCCATATTTAGGGCATTCAAATCCTCACTCTTAAAAAATCTTAAAGCTTTTTAAACACTCGTATTTACCTCATTTCATCTCGGACAAAAAAAGTATTGATTCCTTGAGTGGTGCTGGTGAGTACTTAAAAGCACTTGTTGTTGCGAACTTTAGTTATAGATGTGAAATGTCATTAAGTTTATCCGCTAACTCTTTGTCTTTAATAATCTGATCCAAGAACTGCATAAAGTTGTTAATATACCATCGGGAGGTCTATACAATGTCACAAATGCACAGTTGTCCACTTTAACAGATACAATTTCACAACCATCCAAGCATTGACACCATTCATTTAAACCGTTCGTTGTCACGCTGTGTGTGTCAAGTTAGCCGAAATCCCAAACGCCTCTGACGAGAGCTCAGCTATTACTTCGTGACTGCAACCAGTCATAGACAAACCGGTCCTTTGGCGAGCACTTCGCTTTTGATTAGATATGCGTCTTACGAGCCTTTCTTTGAACGTAAAGTACGTGAGTTTTCAATCTGAGCATATACCATTGTACACAATGTTAGATTCATAGTGTAATAATAATAATAATAATAATAATATAATAATAATAATAATAATTGATGGGGTTTAACTTTCCCGGACCCACGATGTCACCATGAGAGACGCCGGTTCCGTAGTGGAGGGCACCAGCATTTCAACCAGCTGCGGTTAAACAACATGAACCTAAATCTTTGTACACTGGGATCAAGCATTTTCGCCTCCATCAAAAATGCAGCCGTGCCCCCTAGACTCCAACGCACGTGTATTAGATATGCAGGCTCGTAGATACGGCAGGCTCCAAGTGCGTTTAGTTCGCAAAGAAATGCTACGCATTTAGCGAAAAGTGCGTGTAACAAACGTTCAGTCAACTAACTACGAAGGAATCGAACGCTAACAAGATAGTTTCTTACAACGTTTGCGGACCAAACTTTCATATTGTTTTCTGCCCACACCACTTTCCATTCTGCTTCGAAGACGGGATAAATGCGTGCGTTTTTTTTCTCAGCCACTCGATGTGACCGTTTACACACAAGAACGTTCTGAAGTTTTTTTTTTTTGCTTCCTGTGAGAGCGAGCAACCCAAACAACTCGTACCGACGACCGCAGCTATAAAGCGCTAGGTTCATTGGTAAATGTCAAAAGGAAGGCGTCTCAGGGGTAGGCCATGTCCGTGGGAACGCTCCTCTTTCAATCCCTTGTACACTCGGCGTTGTGTCCGCTTTAGGACATTAGGAGAGGGCCGTTTTCTGGATCTGGAGTTTGTTTAGAAGTGAAGGAGAGCCTCAAAGGGCAGGATAAAGAACAACCAAGGACGAGAATTTATTTCACCAGAACAAGGACTGCGCGGCCCTCGTATGACGTTACTCCGCAAACACTGGGTGGCGGGAAAACAGCTGCAGAGCTTTGAACGCAAGAGGGTGTAACGGTAAGCTTTTGATGCGACATGGTAAAGGAATATCGCCGGAGTGAAGGTGGAAATAGTAGGACATGGCTGGGCAAGTAAGCAAAAAAGAAATTAATTAGATGTCTGTAGCCCGTGTTGTAGTCGTTAGGGTTTTACCAGAGAGTGAAATTAATGAAATGTTGATAAGGGCTACGTACGCCCTGGAAAAGTAGAAATTTCCTTTTAATGCATTTATTTTTATCTGCAAAATATCCTGTGCTATAAGCATGGTGCAATTAAGCTGTTTGCTGCATATGAGCTTAGTGAAGGCCTCCTTGAAAGGCGCTGCTTTCGCAAGCAAACGCTTGTGCCACGTGTTGATATTATATGCACCCAATGTTGTCCTGTTCACTCTTCCCTTGTATTTGGCTTCCGACGCGGCTAACCTGATTAGCTCTCTTCATACAAGCTTCTTTTGTGTATAAGGCTTCAAGACTTGTTTGAAGAGTATCGTTGTATGAAGGCTGAAAAAGAATACGAAAACTGCTACAAATTAGGTAAGTGAGGACAGAATGTGCCTGAGGAATTACGGGCATAATTTGGCACAACTGCGTCGTGTTTAATAATGTAGGCATATAGGACGAACGACGGGGGGCTCAATCATAGACGGGTGGATCGCTTTGCCATTCTTTTACGCGAACTTTTTTTGTGTTTATTATAAACGCGATAGCGGTAAAGAGCTTGTTTTGCAGAAATTTTGGTGTTGGCGTCAGCGTCTGTGTCGTTGGTGTGAGCGAAAAATCATCTTATGCGTGACCGAAAAGTTGAGAACGATGAAAATACAATAAATAAATGATGAAAAATCGTGGAGCAGAGTTGGGACTGAATCAGGGTTGTTTGGGTCCCAGTGGTGATCGACGCCGGGTCGTTTGCGTGGAAAGCAGAAACAGTGAAAATAACTTCCTGTTCTTTAAATTGCAGTAAAAGTAGCTTTCATACTTCCCAAACACGCGCGTCCTGTATACATGCTTCACAATGCAACATGAGATATAGCACTCAATTGCGCGGTACAAGTGTCCATTGCCAACGGTCGTCAGAATATGCGATTATCAAAATGGCTCCGTGGTTAAAAGCCGGTACCCCACTACAGAAGGCACACACGCTGCTGCGCCTATTCCCATAAGGCCCTCGCAGTGGGTGCATAGCACATTCAAAAAGGTTTCATGTACTAAGTGTGTGAAACAGGCACTAGGAAGAACATGTCCGCTATCGCGTTTCAACTACTAAAGGCAAAGCTTTAAGGTACCCTAATTATCACACATGAGAAACAAATAGCGTTGGTTGTACTTTATTTGCAGGTGTCATACACAAGTCGCTTCATGGGTTCGCATTTCAGAATTTCAATATTGTTATTGAGAATTACAGAGACAAACTAGAAAGTCCTATACACAAGTTCATACACATAACAGATCCAATAAGCATTTGTTCGACAGTATTCTAACCGACCTGAAGCATGTTCGGCCCCCAGTTCTGTTTCTTTCTTTAATTACAAGCTAAACCAGGAAACTTCTCTCTCGCTTCCATTCTCCTAGAATCCCCTTGTTGAAAACTGTCAAGCTAGCAATGTATCCGGTTTACGTTTAGTTGCGCCATCTTAGAAAACAAATGACGCACATGAGCTTTACTTGAAAATACATACTTAGTAGTTTACGATTACTCCAATGACAACGCTCGCTATCTTTATAATTAGTGTACCTGTCGCATATGGTAATGCCAAATCGAATGCTCAGTACAGTTCTAGCCAATCTATTAACCAGGACCTGGTAGTGATAATAGGTTCTGCCATAGTCATACATGAATAGTGAGGCTTGCCCCAGTAGTGGTCTTGCGCCACACTTTTAATCGAAGGATCACGGCAATCGCGAAGCTCTCAAATGACCGCCGTACTTTAACACCTGAAACTGTAATAGCTTCCCGTGTGACTTGACAACCCACGCGCGCGAGAGCGATGCATTGCCCTTTCCGCTAATGAGCTGTGCCCGTGTAAACGTGCTGATTTTGCAATCTACAGCTGATGGAGGTAAAGAGCGCAGAAAGAAAACGAAGACTGAGAAAAGGAAGTACACAAGACGAGCGCTGTTTTCATTGCGATAGCAATTATACGGACACTCTCGGCTGGATTTTGCCGCTGGCGTCAACGTCGGTTGTCACTCCTCGTCCATGTATACGTATATATATATATATATATATAATATATATATATAATATATATTATATATATACATACATACTCATATATAGATATTGCAATGAGCATATCAGAAGAAAAAAAACAGCCAGAAAAAGACTCCGGTGCACGGAATTGAACTTGGGTCCTCTGAATTGTGAGTGTGAGGTGTTAACCACTAAGCCACGAGGAATTCTTTTCTTTATTGCCTTCTTGACTACAGGTCAAGCTAATATGACAATCACGATCACACTTGTTCATGCGTGATAACGCGTCAAACAAAGATATTACATCTTCAACACAGTCGGTAGTCTTATACACATCTCGCACTTTTATAACAGCTTCCACGAAACACTCATTAACGGATAGAACTCTCACATCACAGAGTCTGTACGATAGCATACTACGCCAAACCAAATGAAGACCAAGTAAAAGTATAACACCCAAATTTTGCACAGAACTATCACAAGGCAAAAAACGAATTCCATATGAAGTAAGAGGTAAATCTTTTTTAAAGACCTCTGTAAAATGTCCCAAAAGAAAATAGCGTTCTTACAATCAATAAACACATGTTCAATGGTCTCAGGTTTGTTACACAGGAGACAGCTGCTTCCCCATGGTACATACATCTCTGTCTCTTCAAGCCACGTTTTAACTGGCAAGGTTCCCGTATGAAGTTTAAAGAAGAAGGTTTTCACATTGGGTGGTATACACATGTTTTTCACTCGATTTAGTACGTCATGACCATATGATTTTTCATACTTTGAACGATACAGGGGCACAGGAAAAACATTCTGTATTAGGTTTTTCATAAGGCGCTTTCTTTTCACATTAGTTAGGTAATCTATCGAAAACCTCGCCCTTAAGAAACGATATGAGAACACAACTTCGCGCAAGAACGGTGACAAGGTGTGTCGTTCTCGCCTGTCTGAAGATACAACGAAGTCAGGCATGGGGTGTAACAGCGTTGTTTGAAATAAAGAACGTAAAAAAAGAGTCTCTCTGGTCTCTAATGAGCAGGAAACGTGATATTACTTGGTTAAGAAACAGATGGCACAGAGACAGCCCTCCTTGCTTAACTCGCCGAAACAAGTTCGTTCTAGATGTTCTCTCCCACGTAGAGCTCCAGATGAACGTGGCGATTATCCTGTGAACTTTGTGAATGCTTTTTATGCGTACAACTAAGTACTTGCAAAGGTACATAATTTTAGCAGCCAGAAACACATTGCATACAGCTTACCGAGAGAAAATTGATAAGCCACGACCGCCCCCATCCTTGGATGGTCGCGCGCCGTTCTTCAGCCTTTCCAAACCAAAATGCTTCACTGTCTTGATACCTGTCCAATGGTACCCCTATGTAACGACTAGGCGTCGTGAGCCACTAAATATTTTCAAAGGAACTGGGCGTAAGGTCCCAATTACCATGCCATAAACCAATGCTTTTCTCTTTGTTCATTAAACTTCCACTCGTGTCGCAAAACCTTGAGTGATTTTTAATAACGAAGTGACACTCTCTCAATCAACTGCAAAAAAGGCAATATCGTCGGCGTATGCCAAAACGCGCACTTCACATGACTGCAACCTGAAACCATTAATTCCTGCATGGTGAATCACTTTCCGACACAATGGTTCCGAAAATAGAGCGAAAAGCAAAGGACTTAAAGGACACCCCTGGCGCATGGAGGAAAGTACTTCTATGCGCTTGTGAGAGTTCTCCATTTACAATTAAATTTGTGGTTGAACTTTTGTATGCCAATCTAATACCTTTACATATGATCGCACCAAGACCAACGTACTCAGCTAGCGTGAAGAGTATATTGTGTGGAACCATGTCGAAAGCCTTGGCTAGATCAATTTGCAACATAGCCACCGAGGAATACGTCCTTCGCGGTTCAAACAGCAAGCTAATAATATCTACCGCTTACCGCTGCTGAAGGGCATCTCAGGGAGAATAATCGTGTTTTCAGCATTACCAGTAGGACGGCGCAATGAGTGCACTCATAACTTTCCAGGCGTACTTGACCCGCTTAGAGGGGAGCGATGCTCCTCACGCGCACTCATCTTGCAGTAGGGACAAGAACTTAGAGGGGTGCGACGCTTCATCGTGCTCCCTCATCTCGCGGTGGGAAGGAGGGGGAAGGATCGTACCTTGGTGGGCCTCAGGCTTTACCTGTAATGATTTTGTTGTAGTTACCGGTCGCATAATGGTCGCTGCAATCATTGCAGTCTCCATTTACGAAAAGCGCGCGCTATTCAGACACAGCGAAGTAAAGAGCAAACCTCATAAGCCCGAAAATGCACGCGACAGCGACGAGCGATGCTATGAGCGACGAAACAGGGCGTTCACGCGACGTGTCACGTGCTCGTTTTCGCGCGATTGCTCGGTTCTCCAGATTTGGAAACCGTCGCTCATCGCCCGGAAGTGCTGAGCTCAAGCAGCCAATAGCGAAAAACCGGAAAAGACAAAGACTACATAGATGCACGTGACCCTGCCTGAGTCACGTATGCGCAACAAAAAATAACGCAATGTTTACGCTTGTGCATATAAAAAAAAGTGCTGCAAGGCGTTCATAAACATTTTCCGTTCCATTGCATACAAAATATATTGTATTTTTAAATTACATACCGCTCAGTACGCGGTTTTGTTGGTGCGAGTAGACGGCCTCATGCCAGCAACAGTGAAGTTCGCTCGCCGAAGCCGTCGCGTGAATGAGGTTTGCCAGCGCTAGCGACTGATCGCGCGAAGACGACGTACGTCGCGTCACTCGTCGCTGTCGCGTGCATTTTCGCGCTTATAAGGTTTGGCCCTAACAACTGAGACGCTTATTCCCGTGATCCTGCACCTATGAGTACGTTTCGTGCGTAATTCTGCGTGTGACCTTCCTTTTTTTTCTTGCTATCGCGTTCATTGCTTCGCTTTTGCGGCAAAATTGTGACTTTTTTATCAGATTCAATAACAGCGATGAAATTTATTGGCATTTGTACATGCGTGTTAATTACAATTGTACGTTAATGCATACAGACATCAGGAACAGTGCGTGGCTTCTCAAAAGTGTGTGCGTACGTGTGGGTGACAGGTGTTAGAAACAGGATATGGTGCCAAAGAATTGACGTTGAAGGTAAAATATTTTTCGAGTGGGGCATACGCTTAAAGTACGCAAGGTTCGATTTTTGACTGAAACCCCCCTCACATACGTCACAATTGTGCGGCCGCTCACCAGTGTGGGTGAAAGTGTGCGTTGTCAGTGCTCCATAGAGGGCGAATGCTGCAGGACATAGGTGGCGCACGTACGGCTTATCGCCTGTATGAGTGCGGGTGTGCCGAGTTAGTTCTACGATAGTAAAAAACTTGAAGCTGCAGAGCTTACAAGCAAACTTCTTTATGAATGAATGCTTTTATGCTGAGCAAGGGCCCTTCTTGCGGTGAAAGTCTTCCCACATACATCGCACTTATGCAGCTGTTCGCCAGTGTGGGTAACAAGGGGTCTTTTAACCCATGCAAGGACGTGAACGTAGCTGGGCACAGTTGTCACGCGTATGGACTCTGACCGGGGTGCGTACGGATTTGCAACTGGAGATGACCTTTCTGGGAAAACTTTTGTCCACACACATCACAAACATTTTCTTTCCCAAGTGAGTCAGCGTATGGCGTGTGAGTTCTCCTTTTCGGCTAAATTTCTGACCGCACTCCTCGCACTGATGCGGACGTTCGCCAGTGTGTGCCAACATGTGTGCTTCAAGCTTTTGCCTCTTCTAGAAGGTGGCAGTGAGGACAAGCATTTGTAGGGCCTTTCGACCGAGTGCGTGTGCCTGTGGACATCGAGGTGCACAAGGGCCCTAACAATGGGACGCACAAAGGGACGTGCGTCTTATCATAGGTGTTCGAGAACAAGCGTATGCTGCTATCGTCAGCAACCCTTTGTGGTATCAGGACGCAGCGACCGCTTACTGGCTCCAAAGCTTTAAGCACTTTTGTTTGTTCATGTCTGAAGCGGCCACCGCTTTTGCAGCACACCACTCTAACTTCACACTTCTTTTTTTTTTGAACTCTCCGAAAACATTTTTGAATCACTACCACCTGACTTGAAGTGAAACGCGGACTGCATTCCTCTGTTTTATAGTTTTTTTCTTTTCAGACAGCGATTATCAACAGACACGCGCCACCACCAGGAGAAGACATCACCACTAACCCCCCTTAAAACTAACACGTCAAGGATGACACGGTGCCTTTGAAAAAGATGGGCCCTCTTATCAAAACGTCGGCCAGCCAGTCTGAGGCAATTCCACTGTCCCCCCTTATTAACCTGCTACGGTTTTTTTCTATCTGTAAGCTACCATCTAGATTTTGTTTCTAAGACCTCTCGCCTGCACGTACGTGCACACTATTGAGAAGCCACGCACCATTTGTGATGTCTAGGTGCATTCGCGTCCAAATGCGATTAACACTCATGTACAAACGCTAATAAAGTTGATCACTATTATTGAAACTATTAAAAAACAGCGCTTGCCTTAAGTCCTTACTTTTATATCTTCGTTTTCTGCGCTGTTTACCTCGACCAGCTATGAATAGTTACCAACTTGCCCAGTTTTCATATACTCAGTGGCAGTCAATTGCCATTGTCCCACCAGCATACAGGACTGCTTTATCCTTAGACTTTCCAGGATTCAAAACTGCGGTTTCATATCTATGTGTGGACGCATTGTGTATAGTGATGGAATGACTACCGTCTCTTTTTAAGCTATTGATTGATTGATATGTGGGGTTTAACGTCCCATTTTTAAGCTATAGAACTATTAATTTCTTTTTGTCCTTTCTTGATGTCCCCTGATACAAACGCAACGTCTAATGCGCCTGATCTTATAGAAATTGCATTAGAGTAGATGACTGCACCCAATAAACGCTTGTTTATTCACTCTCTCTCTCTTTCTCTCTCTCTCTCTCGCTCACTGTTCTATAAAATCCTGATACCAAGAGTAACAACCACCCAATACTTTTCACCTGCATCAGTCATGATGTTTCTAGACAAGGTACAAGAGCAACATATGGCTTTAAAACATTGGTTAATAAACTAAGAAGCTTACTGACTTGAAAATTTCTCTCTAGATAGTACTTCTCTTATCTTAAGACTGAAATTTGGATGCCGAAGCAATGAGTGTATAATTTCAGACCAGGATCGCGAGATATATGGCGAATAAGAATGCAGCTAAGAACTGGCATATTTCTGCTCCCTCTGTCAAACCACATAAGCACTGGAGGAAGCCGGTACGAGAAATAGAAGATCTCATTTTTTTCAGCTTACCGAAGAACAAAGCAGAGGCAAAGAAAAAATGAGACATCGCACTAATTACCGCACAAAAATGGAATGCAACGAAAAGTGCGAACGCTCGCTGCTGAAAACACGAGTTGAGTTTTGCAGGTGATTTATCATGGTCTACATAAAGTGTCGCGTGGAAGTAAAATAATGGGCCTCCGGCGCATATATAAGGACCAAAAGGAAAGTGATTGAAGCAAAAACGACTACAATAACACCTCCGAAGGAGGAAGACTGCAAAGAACAAAAAAGTAAAGACACAAGAATTAACGTAGCGGGGACGCATAGAATGTAACCAGCTCTGCGGGATGTCAAGTAACTACCGAAATGGGGAGAATAAATTACCCTTCCGCCTCGCGCAAATAAAGAATGCATGTCGAGCTCCCTTTCCTTGCCCGCACTTCTGTGTTCATTTTAGTTGCGCTGATAGCAACCACGTTTCTTGTTCCACAATCACAGGCTGAAATAAAAAAAAATCTCAACAGAGAGGTTCTACGTAGAAAACAACGACAAAGACAGTGGTAAATGTAGCATTTCAAGAACGGGGGATGTAACCACTGTTTGAAGGTTGGTTGTGAACGATGGCGAGAAGTATCCCTCTCTTTTTTCTCAGACTTTATTACACCAGTGCGTCATTTCTATTTCTCATCAATTTTCGTAGTCACCTCTGAAGGAAAGTCAGTTGTCAGCTTGCAGTCGCCGCCGACAAGACAAAAATATACCAATACCAATGACACGTGAATCGCCGTGATAGTAGAGTGGTTTTGGGGGATGACTGCTGATGCGAACGTCGCAGGACCGAATCCCGGCCGCGGCGTGCGCACTCCGATGGTGGGAAAACGCCACAGGGTCGTGTGCTTAGAGTTACACATGCAGTAAAAAACTCGACAAGGTCAGAAATTTCAGAGCCCTCGACGATGTAGTTTTTTTATATCGTAGTTTTGGGACGAAAAGCTCTGACAGTTATTATTATGAGCACGAGGTCTTGCAGAATTGAGTGTCAGGAATAATTTGTTACCTAAAGCCAGAAATAGCTACTGTGTGAGACGTATGTTCGTTTCAAATAGTGCGAGTAGTTTCGAGCATATAGAGGATGGTACACTCTGCTAAACTTTTGTGAACATTTCAAACTACACCTTGTGCTTCTCAAGGTGCTTTAATGTGGCTTACAAGGCCATTTATTGAAACTGTGTCACTTCGAAAGAGGTTGCAGTACGTTTAGTGACAGGTGAAGGAGACACGACAATGACGTTTTTCGTAAAGAATGAGTGGAAAATGAGTCGAATGAGTCGAATGAGTTGAATGAGACACGTAAAGAATGTCGAGTAAAAAACAGACTAAATTTTTGGATTTTCAATCTGCTGTGGTTTCATTCTGCGATGTGGTTGCTGATCAAGCCCAATGCAACCCATCTGATTAAAAGCCTTCCTTTCTGCTGGTTTCTTTATGGGCATTGCAAAAGCACGCAGAGGATGCAAAGGTCCGCCAGGCTTTCGAACATATAAATCAGGATAGTCAAGGGCTGTTTCTGGAAAATGTCAAACCATTCCATTGAACGGAACTTAAGAGCGGCCGGAAGAAAGCACAGCAAAAAAGACCACATTTCTCAAACATGCGGCGGCCCCGCTTTTCTTGTCCAAGAGAGGCGGCCGTTCTCTTGAGACATGCTCGTTCAGGAAGAACCATTGCGCCTAAAGCGCTAAGCATTTCTTTAGCTCATGGAATGAGATCGCTCAGCATACAAGCCCTTTTATACTAAAAATGTGTACGTTGACCCTGCGCCATCGGTGTCGTTGAAGTCATGTTAAAAAGGGGTCACAGCATTGGAGTGAAGAGGCCATATGTCTACCGAGAGAACGAGAAGAAAAGTAGTGGCATCATGAAGCTTACTTCAAGCAAGTGAATAAAAATCACTGCATCTCCACGAAATGAATGATGATGAGTGGACGAAGCAGTGGGATCGTTCAGTTTTACCATAAATCTGCTAAGGTGGAATCAGAGGCCGGAGAATTCGGCTTTTAGCAAACGCGCACGCTGCGGATTTTTTATTGTTCAACAACGCACAGAAGAAATCTCCCACCAGCACAACCTTGGAGGTCAAAATGTAAGACTAGTTACACACTACTACTACGACTACGAGGGACGAACAGGTGCCGCTATAAGGAGCTTCGACCCTGAAAGTAAAATATTATTTTAAAATTGTTATACGCGGCGTTGTGGGTGACCTTCCGGCTAACACGCTGGACAAGCGACGCTACGCCAGCAAAACGCGGGATCTGACACGAGACGCAACCGAGGCGACCAGCCGCCGTTGGTGCGCCCATAGATGGCACCGTTCTAAGGCCGGGACGTTTGTAACTTCGGCTCGAACCCGCCACTTTTAGGGGCGAAGCTCCTTATGGCGTGGCTTGGGCGTCCCTCGTATGTAACCACCAGTGGCACATACCCGAAATAGGTATAACACTTGACCTCCAAGGTGGTGCCAATGAGGGATTTCTTCTGTGCGTTGTTTAACAATAAAAAATAGTGCTCAATGTACATGCCAATGGCTGCTAATGGGGAATGAGAGACATGAGCATTCGGCTTTTAGTCAACGCGCACGCTGCGATCCCCATTAGCAGCCATTGGCATGTACATTGAGCACTATCGGAGAAGAAAGGGATGCTACGTTATACTCGCTTGGTGTAACCTCCTTAGCTTTAGCGAGCGTTGAGCCGCAGTGCCATGAATACAATGAACTTGTATATACCATGAATGAACTCAAGGTGGTTAAAAATGAGAAGTAGATACGAAGCGCAAGCCGTAAGAAAGTAAAAGCCGAATTCTCCTGTCTCTCATTTCTCATTATCAGCCATTGGCATGTAAATTGAGCCTTATCTGACAGGGAAAGGTTGCTACGTTATACTCGCTGGGCGTAACCTCCTTGGTTTTCGAAAGGTTTAGCGAGCGTTTGGTCGCAGTGCCATGAATACAGTGAACTAGAATATACCATGAACTCGAGGTGGTTAAAGGTGGGAAGTGGACCCAAAGCGCAGGCCGTAAGAAAGTGTGCGTGTGCCACCTCTCGTTTAGTCCTTGGAATGTCCGCTGGATGGTGGTGCTTCTATATGGGAAATATATGATAAAAAGATGCGAGATGGTGGGACTTGGAGTGTTGAATAGATGAACGAACGGACACACAAACAGATGCATGGATGGACGCATGAACGGACGCAGGGGCGGATGCACGAAAGAACGCAGATACGGGTGCACAAACAGACGCATGGACGGTCACACAGACGGACGCATGGACGGACGAGTGCTTCGCCCCACTCTCCATCATTCACTCCGTGGATATGCTGCCATTTTTTTGTGGAGTAGAGAGGGGGGGGTGCAGCAACAAACCTTCGCAATAATAATAATAATAATAATAATAATAATAATAGTAATATTAATAATAAATTGTTGTTGTTTAAAGTCCTAAAACCTTCGCTGCCCCTGATGGAGCATCTCTTGTATGATGGCCGGGTAGACGGATTCACGATTTACCAGATTTAACCTCCGGAGCAAGCTCCTTCATCATCACTGACTTCGTGGATATGGCGTGATTTTTTCCGTACTGCAGGTACGTGCTGCTATGCAGACATTTCTCGCTTCTGACATAAGCAGGTGCTTAGACTTGTCAATTTGTTATGGTTACTGTTTGAAGGACGCATCAAGAAAGCCCATAAAGGCGGAGAGGTGTTCAGGTGTACTTGTCGGGCCCTTGTGGATACGTTGGGAGAAGTGAACGCATTGCTGAAGAAAGGCTTGCGAGCTTTTAAGAATGATATTTCAACGGTAATGTTGGATGAGCTAAATAAAGCGTGGGTGCGAACCCTGCGAGTGTTGCGTAGACGCATGAATTTTCGCCAGATGGCGTATACTCAGTCATTGCGCAGCTCGAATGAAATGAACTGTTCAAAAAGAGGGAATAAAAGAAAATGAAAAGGCTGAATATCAATCAGCCACACTACTGGTTTTCTAATTTTGCACTGACTGATTGCGATAGATTAAATACACGAGAAAAAGGAAATGAGCCAAACAGCAGGAGTTCCGCTGCTCACGTAAGAATACGAGCCTTAGCGGTTGATAAGGCACACATTCGTTCTTTATACATGTTTATCATTATGTCGTGTTCCTTTTCGTCGTAACAATTTCGGACACCCACTTTGACGGCGATCTGTGCCTTAGGTGTGGTCACTTAGACGTGTCTTCTGGGCCTAATAATGGTTGCGTCATCTGTTACATCGTAAGTTGTGGAGGTGCTGCAGTGGCAAAGCATTAGAGGTGGAGTTTCTCAGGTGCGGAACTTTCAAGAAATTCTATATGAAATTCTGAAGGTAGTCACTGATATTGCGGTGGGTTCATATTAGGCGAAAAATTGATATTGTGGTTTAAGAATTTTAAACGCCATCAATTATTAATATAAGTACATATGAAGTGAACAGATGTGCAGCAACTGTGTGTAGTGTTCTGAATCATGAAGTTCCGGAAACAAAGGTTCATCGATTCCTCAAAGGCAACGAGGAAAAGTGAGCCGTAGTGTGCAAAAAACAAAACCTCTTATCTAGACAGCTACTGTGTGTGTTTTTTTTGTTTGCTAGCTCGGTCGCAACATGTACCAGAAGTTCTCCACGTGCGCCACACCGAATGCTATGCTCCCTTCCTCCCTCCCCTCCACCCCAAAAAAAGGGAGGGGGGCACCTGCGGGACGTGTTGGCCTATAGTGAATGCTGGCGCTATAGCACTACCATTGAATGCGAATCGATTCGGCAACTTCGTTGTGACCTCACTCGGGCCGTTTCGCTTGACGGTGTGTGCCCCGTATAAAACCAAATATGCATGCTGCTATAACCCACACGCACGAACGCGCGCTGTTGTGGCGATATTTCAGCGGCACTGACTTTTGGAGGTGGTCGAAGCACCGGTTCCCTTCGGTGTTGAAAATGTGTGGTTCGAGGCTTGAGATTATGCTAAAAATACGCCATCATGTGAACGCCACCTAGTTTCAAAAAAAAATCTTTGTTTTCAACACAAATGATGGGTCTGAGTGAAACAATGACAAATTTTGATCCGTTTAAGTAGCTTGGAGGCCACAAAATGCTGATAAAGCTTACGTGGTATCAAATTGCTATAGTAGGTCACAACCTAAAAATAAACATGGGCTCCACGCCCAGCTGTCGCTAGTAATATTATCTGGGGTTCAACGCCCCAAAACCACAAAATGATTACGACAGACGACGCAGCAGAGGGCTCTGAAAGTGCTCACTACCTGGAAATATTTACTACGCACCTAAATTTATGTACACGGACCTCGAACATTTTCACCTCCATCGAAAACGCAGCCGCCGCAGCCGGGACTCCATCTCGCGGCCTTCGGGTTAGCAGTCGAGTGCCATGACCACGAGGCCACCGGCGGTCCACCGCGGCGGGTCGCAGCTGTCGTTGTTTTACCGAGAGATAATTCGCATAATTGCTTTATGCATTCGTGGTCACTCAATTTGCTGATGTCGACATTCTTTCGGGTGTTTCGGTTTCGGTGATTTTCCCCCACAGGTGCACGTTATTGTCATTGGTTTGTGGCGGAAATCTCCCTGTCATGTTTCGAACATCCAGTATCATTCCTCAGCGAAAGGTATACCATGAAATTCGAAACATTTCATAGCGAACTGCAGGCACTTCGAGCGTTTTTATCTACGTATCCAACCAAGTATCTAGACGCCTACGTTGGGATGCTATCAATTTTTTAGTTTGGTGTAAACCTAAATTGGCATGAAAGGGTAACAGCTCCTCAGGAACGTGAATATCAGGTGAGGACATGATTAGCGTGGCAATTTCATCACGCACGTCGAACGTTTTCTCCAGATACGTGTGGCACATAGGGGAACACTACGGGCCGTGGTATGGAGGTATTCGCCTCAGGTCATTGACTGTTTATATATGTCCTGGAACGGCGAAGACATACATGACTAACTTATATATACAGATAATCCATGGTCTTGAAACAACTTGGATAAAGACACTATGCAAACGTAAGGTCGGTGCAGCATTAACTGTGGATGCAGTGCTGACCATCTAGTTTTATAAAAAAACGATAAACGTTGCATATGTAAACCCATGACACAGACGTCAAGCCGCGTTGACGTCATTTGTGGTTTCACTGCACTCTTATACCGTTCTAATAAATATGGCATATCTATTGCCATGATTCAGCAAGCTATACGCAAGGATTCCTGGGCCCCAGCGAAAGTTACATGTTATATTCACATCGCCACAGCGTAAGGCACACTTAGTTTCATTAATACTGACATCTGCGCTCCAATGTGAGTGTTGACCTTAAGTCAGACCAAAAGTTACCCAGTGAAAGCACCAAAAGGCGCCATTGTAGTGAAAGTTTCTGGCAAGCCCATGATGTGCACACAATTATTGCATTTAACGTCTACCCACTCCATAACACTTGCCCCAAAGCAACAAAAAAAGTTCAGCATTGATAACTACCAGCCGCGTGCATCGAATGAAACCGATTCCCGTAGGGCGTCGGATATGCCGAAATTAAACACGAAAGTGTTTTATCCCGGTGCCCACCAAGACTTCAGTAACGTATTTGCGACGCGGAAATTTGTCATAAATGAACACAATCACATTGCAAAAACTTCCGTCAATGAAAGTAAAATTCATGACCTTTCGGTCCGCGACAACGGATGCTAGACCCACGGCAACTCACTGCGCCACGGCAACTCACTGCGCCACGGCAACTCACTGGAGGCTCTACAAACGCACATTTATGGATACCACGTTCCTCTCGTCGAGCTCTTGTTCACCCCGCCGCGGTGGTCTAGTGGCTAAGGTACTCGGCTGCTGACCCGCAGGTCGCGGGATAGAATCCCGGCTGCGGCGGCTGCATTTCCGATGAAGACGGAAATGTTGTAGGCCCGTGTGCTCAGATTTGGGTGCACGTTAAAGAACCCCAGGTGGTCGAAATTTTCGGAGGCCTCCACTACGGCGTCTGTTATAATCATATCGTGGTTTTGCGACGTTAAACCCTACATATCAATCATATCAATCAATCAATCAATCAATTAATTAATCAATCAATCGAGCTCTTGTTCAGCGTGTGTTGTCTGTACCTGAGATAGGTAAATGAAGTAATGTATTATGGCCATGGCTTCAGTAAATGAAATATGCTTTGGTTTCCGGGATTTGGCCATGCAACGCATAATTGCTACGAGTTCGTCTCATTTAGTGCGTTTCCAATTGGTGAATTGACCAAACGTAAACAGGGATGAATCCACACTTAATGTTGACGCATTGGTTGACGACGCCTTAACACACCACGAGGTGGCGACCATGGACCAAGCTTAAAGCATTGACCTCGATCACAGTATCCATACATATCGAAGTAGCTCTAAGACACGCGCCTATTTCGTGGGGCTGTAACAGCTATGGTAAGAGCATTCCCCGCACTGAGAAAAATAGCGGCCCGTATACAGGGAACGCAAGATGCGAGTTACGTTTCCTTCTTGTCCAGCTGTGACGTTGAATATATTTCTCTAACATGTCGTGGGACCTTAGCTTATGTTCTGGGTCAAACAAGCGACGCTGCTTTGGCTGTCGCACCGCAATCGGACATTACATTTTCACCTTCAGCTACTGCAGCTACCACAAGGGGTTGTTTATTCCCTGCTCATGGACCTGAGTCACCAAAAAGGAGATGTACCACCAAACGTCAACATGTGTTCATTCACGCTTAACAGTGCTATGGCTCCAAAACAATAGTAGACATTGAGCAAGCTCTGTTTAATGTACAGCAAGCATTCAACTACTTCTGTAAGGACACATTTTACTTTCGTGTTACACTGATTCCTATGACAGTGGGATCAACTTTTTTTATTTAAAAGTGAAGCTCCTCTAACTCTAACCTAAGTGAAGCTCCTCTAACTCTAACCTTGTCTAACATTGTACTCTAACCTCTAACCTTGTCCCGCGTCAGGTGTAACCCGCAGTATCTTCCCAGCAGTATAGTAGATGGCGCTGTCTCATAGAAGTACATACAAAGTGCAGTTGAGTGTGAATATTTTAAATGACACTGCACCACTATTATTCAATTTGCTGCTACGTGGGCTGTGCCTGGGTGCGTGGGGAACAAGTGCCTCTTTCAGTCTCCTGGATCGTAGCCGTACGTGACGGATCGTAGGTGCGGCATGGACGAAGCGGAGTGGCGGGCGCGGAGGGATGTGGCGGCTCGTGCTCGTCGCGAGACAAACAGACAGACAGACAGACAGACAGACAGACAGACAGACAGACAGACAGACAGACAGACAGGCAGGCAGGCAGGCAGGCAGGCAGGCAGGCAGGCAGCAGGCAGGCAGACAGGCAGGCAGGCAGACAGACAGACAGAGAGAACAGACAGACAGACAGACAGACAGACACAGACAGACAGACAGACAGACAGACAGACAGACAGGCAGGCAGGCAGACAGAGAGACAGACAGACAGACAGACAGACAGACAGACAGACAGACAGACAGACAGACAGAGGCAGGCAGACAGACACAGGCAGGCAGGTAGGCAGGCAGGCAGGCACAGGTAGGCAGGCACAGGCAGGCAGGCACAGGCAGGCAGGCACAGGTAGGCAGGCAGGTAGACAGAAACATGGATGGACGAATGCACATACAGATGGTCGGACAGAGGCTTTGCTTCACTCATCGTCATTCCATCCATGGCTATGCTGTGAATTTTATAGAAAGGATTTCGAAATTTTACTTGTAAATGGCGAAGTACATGCCTTAGCAGCACATAAGGTAGTGATGGCGGAAACGAAAACCGTGTATCACAGGTCTTTTGCGCAGGTGAATGCAAGGCAGCTTCAGTGGCGGTGGTTGTGTTTAGTCTTATCTTGCAACCGACTATAGGCGTCACCATATAACGGCGCAGGGTAGAAAACAACTTGAGAACGAAAAGCGGCTGGCTTCATCCCATGTCCTATTTCACGTTTTTAGGTTATTTTGTATCTCCTAATTGTCACCGTTATTTATTTCACTGGTCTTCACTCCCGAGCGTAGCCTCAGATATCGAAGCACGAAGTATGGCAGTGTTACTGAGCCTGTCCTGCACAAGGGAAACATATGGGGCAGTGCAATCATAGCAACTGCGAAATCAAACACACTCTAAAGGGACTAAGTGTCAAAAGACAGTAAAGTAGTGTGCAGCGCAATACACATGGTCCGTCAGCGCTTCGTGCGCTTACGTCCGATTTCAGTATCTTACGCAGTTCATGAAGACTTCAAAGCATGCTTCAGCATAATTGAAGGTATAGCTACTTGAAGCAAAGTGTGACGCTGAACTGGGTGTATATAATAATAATAATAATAATAATAATAATAATAATAATAATAATAATAATAATAATATTAATAATAATAATAATAATAATGGTGAGGTACATACCCACCGTGGTGGTCTAGTGCTTACGGCGCTCAAATGCTGACCCGCAGGGTGTGGGTTCGACTCCCGGCTGCGGCGACCACGTGCATTTTCGGTGGAGCCGAAGATATTCGAGGTCCGTGTGTTTAGAGTTCGGGGCACGTTAAATTACTCCGGGTGAAGAGGGTCAAACTTGAGGAGCCCTCTACATATAGGGTGTCACTCATAATTTTACAGGGGTATCGGGCCGCTAAACACCAAGCATTATTTTATTAACGATTCGGCAATAATTTGCACTGCTTACGGGCGCAATGTCACTCATCTAAGAGCACACGAGTCAGTAACAAGTAGTTGATGATTATTTCGTAGCATTTGTTTCTATGCTGGCCGAAGTCCACGCGCCGGGCGCTAATGGTGTACATCATCATAATCGCACTTTTTTTATGGAGTCCTTGCATAATGACAACGCGGTTGAGAAATGTGGCGCAAGACCACTAATATCACGGGCAATAACGTGAGCGATTCATTCGGGAAACCGCGAATTATTCTCCAGAGCTAGTCTAATTTAGAACGAAAATGAAAACGAATGGATCCCTGGAGGCGCACCTAAACCCGATACCGCGCACGTTGATGCATACGTCCAATTCGAAGAAACAGCGCTCGTTGAATTGTACGTATTTTTCGAAGTTATTGTGTCAGAGACTCACCAAGCTAAGGGCACGTCTTGTTAATGCATTTGTATATATCAATGAACGAGCATTGATCGCCTTGAAACGCACTTTGTCTCTATTTTGAAAGGGGACTTGCAACAGCTCCACCATGTTCGTGTTTCTAAAGAGCAGCTTGGCTGAAAGTGCGCATAAATAAAAAAAGGAATAGAGAAAAAGGAAGCCAAATTTGATTACTCTTCTTGCGGCGCAATAAATGAAAGAATCGGCATAAATATGTAATAAATGTCAACGGCAGCAACGAACGGAACCATCGCTATGCTTAACGAGTTTTTCCCGACGAATAACTTCCCTCTGAGCGCCTAGAAAAGTCCAGCAGTGGTGAATTACCACCGCCTTCCGACTGTGTGTCCTTAGCGCTCGCATAATATCATCATCATTGCTTTTTTGCCAGTTTTTATTCTTACTCCGGCAAGTCAAATACATTTCTGTTCAGTTGCTTCCACAGCACACTCAAACTTTTGTCTTGAACGGATCGTTTTATTTGCTGTTGTCTTTATAATGTTTAACTGCGCTAACGTGCGCTTACAATCAACCCCCTTCACTACTCACAACAACTGCTTTAAGTACTCATTTTTTAGATGCGGAAGCATCTTATACTCGCGCCTCGTAGTGCGCCGTCCGCGCCGTCCGCACCGCTTCTCGAACATTCGACAGCTGACGCGCGCGCATGCGCCGTCGCGCCTTCGCCCACCATCTGTGCCGCGCGCGCTTCTCCTTCGAGAACATTCGACAGCTGACAGCGCATGCGCCGTCGCGCTGTATATATACTCAAGGTCGGCGCTCGCTCGCTCAGTTGCCGCTCGTCCGTTGGTTTGTACGGCACGTCGACGTCCGAAGTCGCCGTGAAATGAATGCCAACGAATCCACAAACACAATGATCGACGTCCCTTCGACCAGCGCCGCCCTTTCGCATACGTGTGTACGTGTTCACTCATTTAACACCCCCTCCTACAACCACGTTAACCAATTTAGCCATCGACCCAAGTAAGTCGCAATTTAACACCCCATTTCACAACCACGGTAACCAATTTAGCCATCGACCCAAGTAAGTCGCACTTTAACACCCCGTTAACCAATTATATGCTCCGCATCCTTCTCAGTGTTCCCCCGAGGGAAGCTGCGGGCAATTTTTCCCAGGGGTCTCATAAATGAAGGAAATCAACTGTTCAACGATGTGTTGTTGCAGCCATTACTTAATTTGTTCATTCACCTTATTGTGTAACTAGCTCATTTTCCTTTTCGTTGTATTGATAACTGCATTTGACGTGTTGTTTCAATTATACTTGAAAAATATTTTATTTATATATGCATAGACCTTGTACCACATGTAGTTTGTTTTTCATTGTTTTTGCTTACCCCACTAGTTGTATCGAATATTTGTATCCCATCCTGCGAAATCCCTAATGGGGTTGCAGTCATCATCATCATCAGCCTGTCTACGTCCACTGCAGGACAAAGGCCTCTCCCATGTTCCGCCAGTTAACCCGGTCCTGTGCTTGCTGTTGCCAATTTATACCCGCAAACTTCTTAATCTCATCTGCCCACCTAACCTTCTGTCTCCCCCTACCCCGCTTCCCTTCTCTGGGAATCCAGTTGGTGACCCTTAATGACCAGCGGTTATCCTGTCTACGTGCTACATGCCCGGCCCATGTCCATTTCCTCTTCTTTATTGCAGCTATGATATCCTTAACTCCCGTTTGTCCCCTAATCCACTCTGCTCTCTTCTTGTCTCTTAAGGTTACACCTACCATTTTTCTTTCCATTGCTCACTGCGTCGTCCTCAATTTACGTTGAACCCTCTTTGTGAGTCTCCAGGTTTTCTGCTCCGTAGCTAAGTACCGGCAAGATACAGCTGTTATATACCTTCCTCTTGAGGGACAGTGGCAATCTACTTGTCATAATTTGAGAGTGCCTGCCGAATGTGCTCCACCCCATTCTTATTCTTCTAGTTACTTCAATCTCGTGGTTAGGCTCTGCGGTTATTACCTGCCCTAAGTAGACATAGTCTTTTACAACTTCAAGTGCACTATTACCTATCGCAAAGCGCTGCTCCTTTCCGAGGTTGTTGTACATTGACTTTCGTTTCTTCTGCAGATTAATTTTAAGACCCACCTTTCTGCTCTCCTTGTCTAACTCCGTAATCATGAGTTGCAATTCGTCCCCTGAGTTACTCAGCAATGCAATGTCATCGGCGAAGCGCAGGTTACTGAGGTACTCTCCATTAACTCTTATCCCTAACTGTTTCCCATTCTAGGCTTCTGAAAACGTCCTGTAAGCATGCAGTGAATAGCATTGGGGGAGATTGTGTCCCCCTGCCTTACACCCTTCTTATTGGTATTTCTGTTGCTTTTTTATGAAGCACTATGGTAGCAGTTGATCCCCTGTAGATTTCTTCCAGAATGTTTATATATATTTCATCTACGCCCCGATTCTGCAGTGTCTGCATGACGGCTGATATTTCTACTGAATCAAACGCCTTCTCGTAATCTATGAAGGCTATGTATAGTGGTTGGTTATACTCTGAGCATTTCTCTATTACCTGATTGATAGTATGAATGTGGTCAATTGTTGAGTAGCCTGTTCTAAATCCTGCTTGTTCCTTTGGTTGATTGAATTCTAATGTTTTCTTTACTCTGCTAGCAATTACCTTTGTAAATAGCTTGTATACTACAGAGAGCAAGCTGATCGTCTGTAATTCTTCAAGTCCTTGTCATCTCTTTTCTTATGTATTAAGATGATGTTAGCGTTCTTCCAAGACTCTGGTACTTTTCCCGTCAGGAGACACCTCGTAAATAGAGTGGCTAGTTTTTCTAACACAATCTGTCCTCCATCTTTCAGCAGATCTGATGTTACTTGATCTTCACCAGCAGCTTTGCCTCTGTGCATGCTCTCCAAAGCTTTTCTGACTTCCTTCTATCATTACCGGTGGGGTGTCGTCTGGGTTACTGCTAGTTCTTATAGTATTAAGGTCGTGGTTGTCTCGGCTACTGTACAGATCTCTGTAAAACTCCTCCGCTATTTTAACTATCCTATCCATATTGGTAGTTAATTTGCCTTCTTTGTCCCTTAGTGCATACATCCGCCTTTGCCTATCCCAAGTTTCCTCTTCACTGCTTTGACGCTTCCTCCGTTTTTCAGAGCGTGCTCAATTCTCTCCATGTTATACCTTCTTACATCGCATACTTTACGTCTATTAATCAGCTTCAAAAGCTCTGCCAGTTCTATTTTGTCTGTTGTACTTGACACTTTGATGATTGGACGCTTCTTAATTAGGTTCTTCA
>WOVY01000938.1:0-175755 GCA_013436015.1 Rhipicephalus annulatus
AAGTTTTGCGACTACTGTTAGCCACATTTTTATCTGTAAAGATTTCTAATGTTTATTTTCTCTGAACCCTGTGCAGGATGCTTTACTGACTGTGTCAAGCAGCAGTTGTAGCAAACACGACACTGAGATGTTTCGACCATAGGTCGGCAAACAAAAGCTCAACTAACTCAGACTCACTCAAAAATATTTTTGCCCTCGACCTCACTCCGAGGACTCAAACTAACCGAACCATTACTCACCGGACTAACTCAGACTCACGGCTCGATCTAAGTCTGAGTAAGTCGACTCATGAGTGAGTTTGCAAAGCTATGGCTATTACGGTGCAGACGGCACGTTGGGTTCACATTCGACGACTTCCTTATGCAGCCACTCTTTGACATATTTTAAACCTTCATTTAATTTATAACGCGCTATAATAGGCATGCACTAAACGAGTAGAACATGTGATTTCGCATGATAGATCGACTTATTTTAATTTCTCTAATTTTTATTTGATCGATTTAATTATTTTTTCATCGCATCAGAGGAATAATGCTACGAGAAATGATACACTCGAAGGCTGTGAATTATATGTTGCCACTTGCCCACCTTTTAGTTACTATTAAGGACTGGAGGTGCTTTTTGTTCGTCCCCAATGAACTCATACACCAAAGCATAGAGTTGTGCTATCTCCTTCAGCACAAGAACGTCAATATATACTGATCCACCGTAATTAAAGCTTTTGTGTTAAAAAAATTAACCTGTAGTGTCCTTAAACAAGTAGTAAAGAGTAGATACAGGCGGCTGTTTTTTGTTTTTGTAGGAACAATCATATGAAAACAGCGGGTAATGAAACCAAGCAAAGCGTAGCGTTATTAGTCATTTCGGGTTTAAAGTAGTAATTATTAGACAAATAAAAATCAAAGAGGACGAAAAAAAATCTGTTCGTCACTGGAGTTAAGATTGGGATGATGAATTAATCCCGATGATCACGACGACACGTTTGAAGGACGGGACTGCTGCTCACTTCCTGGCAAACTTTGGTTTATTTAACACTAACACTTATTTCAAACAAAGGCCGGGGTGGCCACTAAACCGACCGCACAGTAAGCACTGGCTGTATTATTATTAACGTCGGCGTTACTTGCCGAACTCTCGTATACTCCACACATCGACACCAACTTGTCGATGTAGTATCAACCTTGGAGCAGAGTCTGTCGCTTGCACGACCTCTGTCCCTGCTTCCCGATCTCTTTCTCGAGCAAAGCTCCCCTTCTCTCCATTTCTCTTCATTAAATACCTCCCGTCTCATCTGAGACAGCCTCGTGGAACGAACCCCTACTTGATGCTCCACCATGGAGCAAAAACTGCCCTTTCCTCAGAGATGGATCTCCACCTCTGCGTTCCCACATTTTGTTATCCTCCGAACATCGGTTAAGAACGCCGTCAGTTCATCGACGTACAGCTAAATGATACTTTCGTGCGACAACAGCCTGTCTAGACGGCCGGTCGGCTGTCTGGCGTTAGTAGACACGATTCTATATCCACACGTATTGTTACAGCATGGTGCCACATTATCTTGTCGAGAGCCGTGTCGCGACAGCGACCACTTATTTCTCAGTCTGACTCACTGTGAGAGCACTACCGCCGTGCGGTGACTCCCCAGCGCAAAGTGCGGTGAACAAGGCTCACGGGGTTTGACAACAAAGACGCGTTCCGAGAACGCGTTTAGGCAGCCTTCCTTTTAGTCGGGCGCCGTCTACCGACTGGCCATCCTTCGCGTGCCCCAAACATTACTGCTGGTGTTGACTAGAGATACTGTATATGCTACAGTAACTCTAGTGTTGACCAAACCGACAACAATCGCATGACGTTTGCGATATACCTTACCACATAATGCTACGACGGCGCACGTGCCTCCGTCCGCATTCTCGGTTATCTCATGTGCATGTAACCATGCGAGTTAAAATGTTAGCCAGCTGCATTCATGGCCATAGTAGCGAGCATGACCTACTACACTCCTGACCTGCCCAGAGAGCACCTCTTCCAGCGCCCACGTTCTAGTTCATACCTTCTGCCGCTAGGGGCAGTCACCTACGAGCGGCCGTGGCGCTAGGCAGCACCTGTTCGCTGTCGTCTGCCTTCAGCCATCGCTTGTGGGCAGTGCAAATCGTTCTTATTGTGCATGAATTGTGTATGAATGTGTAAAATATGGCAAATAAAGTGATATGATTCCTCGTCAGAGTTGGCTGCATTCGTGTGGACGTTTGAAGCAGAAATAGAACCGTAAAAAAAGCACACAAAGGGTCACAGTGGCAAGCAGACGGGAACTTTTCTACAAATGAAGGAAATTTATTATGAAAATATTTCTTGAATGAAAACGTAGTCCAACGAGATAAAAAACTATTGTTAGGCATTCATTGTTCACACTGAATCACGATGGTTCCAGACGATACGCATACACAAATTGCAGAAGATACGCAGAAACACAGTAGGTCGTGTGCAGAAACTTGCAGACGGCAGATAGCTGCAGTAGTCAGCTCTAATAGTGGCCGCGTGCAGTTTTTTTTTTTAGATGAGCTGACACCTCAAATGTAAGTATGGTGTATTGCTGCGTGCCATATTGCAAATCGGAACAAGGCAAACAAAGTAAAGTAAGTTTTCACGAGTTTCCTGCCACAGACATACGGGAAGAATGGATCGAGGGCAATTGGAAGAAAAGGTGAGTCTTGTGTTTTTGAGAGTCGTTTCAATTCAGAACGAGTTGCAAGCTAGCAAGAAGCACCAGGGTGCTTTAGTAAACTTTATTTCCGTGTGTTATGCTAATTCACTGAGCTAAAAAACATGAAAGCTTTTTTAAAGTACCGCGGCTAATATGGCAGGCTCCACAAATAGTGCCAAGAAATTTAAATATAGCACACAAGAAAAAAGTAAATATACGAAATCTGTAAATTATGTAAAAATGCGTAGCGGTGGGTTGCGAGGGGTTCGAGCACCCTTCCCGAAGGCTGCCTCAACAAATGCCGCCGAAATCCATAAAAAAATTAATGATATGAAATATTTACGTGCTGCCTCCACAGTTTGTCTCTCTGTGTGTGTGTGTGTGTGTGTGTGTGTGTGTGTGTGTGTGTGTGTGTGTGGTGTGTGTGTGTGTGTGTGTGGTGTGTGTGTGGTGTGTGTGTGTGTGTGTGTGTGTGGTGTGTGGTGTGTGTGTGTGTGTGTGTGTGTGTGTGTGTGTGTGTGTGTGTGTGTTTAGCGCTGGACAACTCTTGAACACTGGGTGTCACTGAAGTTAGCGACCGAATTTGGTCAAATGTATTTCTCATCTCAACTTCTATCTTCCCATACAGCTTTGTTCGTTTCTGTATAAGCTTACTTAAGGTAATTAGAAACGTTACGCCCGGTAACGAAATGTGGCGATTAACTGTTCACTCTATATAGGGCTGGCAGGCGGTCGGGTATAATGACATAATTGAAGTCCTTCGTGCAATGAGCCCATCGGCTCTGTGAGGGTTTAAGAGACCCAGCCGGTGAAACCGAAATGAGGAACCTGGAATAATCAGCGACAGATACTCTATTTATGTGCGTGCTGCATCTGAGATTACATCATGCATGACAAAGATTCGTTTTGGAGAATGCAAAAGAACAAAAACCACTGAAGTCATCGTCGTCAACGGCGGAGTCATTGTACAGGTTAGAGGTTTGCGCTCTAAACCAAGACCAAGGCGCTCAAGTGCGCCTCGGTTTCGGCTCTGTCGTATTGGGGTCGCGCTTCGTTACTGAGCAGCCATTAGGAAATTCAGCTTTGTTATGAAACCTTGTATAGCCAATGAGCTCTTCGAATAAAGGGCTTCAAGTATGCCACTGGACTCGACCACGTACCATCACTAAACATCAATCGACGAATGTAGTCATCTAAAAAGACATTTACAAAGGCTGCGAGAAAATATGAAAATGCACTAAATGGGTATACAGGTACTTCCCCAGAATAAAATCGTGGCTATGCTTTTTCTTAACCTCCCCATTTGGCTTGTTACATTTTGGAAAAATTAATTACAAAAAGGTGTTATGGACTGTTATTTTGCAATCTTGCTAGCCATGCGTATACGCCTTTACCTTTGATGAAGGTTCAGGAAAGCATCGCTGGGAGCCCAGCGACCGGTCGAAGGTATGCAGCCTGCATTTTACCGCTGAAGATTACAGAACAGTGACGAAAAGGAAGATGTTGAAGCCCACAGCCGTGGCCTTCCTTATTTCCCGCTTCTTCCTGATCCACGTGGGCAAGATCCAATGCCGCGGAAAAAGCGGCTAAAACGAACGCAGGGGGAAACAACGCTGGCACCCATACAAGTAAAAATACTGTAAGTAAAACTTGAAGTCTAACACAACAACGGATAAGAATAATGTTAGCAGTATTCCCTTATGCGTTTAGCGGGACAATATATCTGTCATGCTTCGCTATTTTTTCGGCTTAACAGGGGAACGTCCAACGCAGATTCTTCTCAAGAAGAGCGAGCATCAGCGGAGCCTGGGGAAGTATAGTTCTGAAAACCCAATTGAAACTGCACAAGAGGCCGAGTGGTTGCATTTTCCATCAAGTCAGGACAAAATGGAGGACTGTAGCTAACTGTTTGCCAGTGCTGTCGTGCTAAGGCGTCTGTGGGGCCTATGTTCAAGCTGCCTCTTTCGAAGAGCAGCTTTTACCTGCCGCTGTCCTTCATCAAACTATTGATGAAAAAATAAAACATTATTATTATTATTATTATTATTATTATTATTATTATTATATTATTATTATTATTATTATTATTATTATTATTATTATTATTATTATTATTATTAACTATGCTCGACAGATGATGATAATGATGACGATAAAAACTTTATTGGGGTCGCAATGTGTTGCCCTCGATAGGCACATCACTGCCTTTACCATATCGTCTCATCGCACGGACATATAAAATCATAGAAACGCGCATCGGCCAGCGCTCCCCGTTCCAGCAGACAAACTCCCGTAGCGAAATTGACGCACAATTTTTGTTGTGTAGGTCACAGTAAGAGTTAAAGCTTCAATTCCTGTGTCTCTCCTTGATATGCGTCCGTTGGCGTATGTGCATTATTCTCTTCTATCAATTGACTACAAGTGTAACACCTGTCGAGGGCGAGTGTCCAAGGTAAGTGCTCAACAGGGGCACTGCGTTTCACCTGACGCGTCCTAAACAACCTAAAATCAGTTTGATATTCTATTACCAATGAGTACATTATTAGTCAAAAGCTTTATGAATACTAAATTGAAGTTTTTTTAGGCTGGAATGGCAAAAACAACCATGCAGCAAGACATTTCTACGCAAATATACAGCTTTAGAAGTCAATCAACCAGTATAGCCTAACTACTAAAATGTAACACATAGCACACGTTAGCCTTTCAGCAAAAAACAATCACACGTATAGGCAGTTTGTCACAGAAGCAGACGCATGGTATCAGTCCGTCGCCCTCCTGCCGGCCGCACAGTAGCAGACGAACAGGTTATAGGTAGCGCCACCTACGGCGAGCGATTGAACGAGAGCGGGGACACGCGCTCCCATAGGAACCCCGCTATCTGAACAGGTCAGGAGTGTAGTAGGTCATGGTAGCGAGTGTGGAACATTCTTTTTGCCAGATGGCGCCACGTATTTTTGCCAGATGGCGCGCGTTATATTTCACGAGCTGGCCGCTGACTGGATTACCGTCACATGTGGCATAAAAAGATCGCAGCATATCCACGGAGGGAATGGTGATGAGTGGAGCAAAGCGTCTGTCTGTCTGTCTGTCTGTCTGTCTGTCTGTCTGTCTGTCTGTCTGTCTGTCTGTCTGTCTGTCTGTCTGTCTGTCTGTCTGTCCGTCTGTCTGTTCATCCGTCCGTCCGTCCGTCCGCCTGTCTGTCTGGCGACAAGCACGAGGCCGCCGCAGCTCGTGAGGTACTGTCGGTTACGCCAGACGCAGGACAGGGTTAGGCTAAGAGGATCTTCGCCCCAAAAACATCAAACCAGCTGGCTTGAGCACCTCGCTATGAAAGTACCGAAAGAACGGTAAGAAAATGGTGAAGATCATCACACGCACGATATGAAGGTTGTCGGAATTACCGGCGATGAGCGTTTTTTTTTTCGCCCACGTTAATTCATTTTCTCTTTACGTAATAATTACTGTACTTCCGTTTAAAGCTGCGTATAACGAATTCTATGCTTTCAGTGGCTTCATTATGTGCTTGTTTAGTATTGCCACGTGGGTGAGAAAGTGAAGAAAGCAAACAGAGCCCGTAGAGATGAAACGCTTTATTGAGCGAAGTTGTGGCCCAGGAAATGAAAAGTCAAAGTACACGGTGTACACTGATAGCGGCGATCGCAATCGGCGATACAGCTGCTCGAGTGTGAAATGCGTCGGCTTCTGTAACATGCCTTATTGAACCTTCCGGCGTTATCGCTATAGTACACGTGTTATATCTATAGAATTAACTCTATTGCTCGATGCCTGTGCGTAATTGTGACAGAACAGTCTGAAACAATCGTGGAGTTTCTAAACATCACGGCGTGGCCAGTGGTGATATTTGGTAAAAGTTTTTCTTAGTCAAACCCGATCGCTTCAAAAACAAAATAAAAAGCGCACGTGGCAATATGATGCTTCTGCTGAACCGTCATGAACGAAAGCAAGCCGTCATTGAACCCGACAGGCTGTTGGTGGCGAATACCGCCGCCTGTAAATATTCATTGCTCTCCTGACAACAGAACAGTGCGACATAATTTTGAGCAAAAGGCAATAATCACTAACAGGAGAAAATTCTGGGGATATCTGAGTGGGATTGGAGATTTTTTTTTTGTTTTCGCGCGAACACTGGTGAATTGTCGACGTTCTAAATTTCGCGTAGTATATATGCTTTGAATAGTTCAGTTAACGGTACATAAAGCAGGGTAAATACATTTTGCTCGCTGTTTAGCATATGGAGCATGCGCAGGAAAAATTAGTGGTGAACTAGCTGTTTCAAGGCGCCTTCTTTTTAAATATAAGTGAGAATACGGGGTCTAGAAAATAAAGAACACGAGGCCGCGGTCACGATTCCCAATTTTGATAAAATTGATTGATTGATATGTGCGGTTTAACTTCCCAAAACCACCATATGATTATGAGAGACGCCGTAATGGAGGGCTCCGGAAATTTCGGTCACCTGGGGTTCTTTAACGTGCACCCAAATTTTGATAAAATTTGCTGTGAGTACACGGAACAACGGTTTTGAAGTTCTGTGAAAAAAATTTGTTCGCCTGAAAAGAATATAAATTTTGGCCGCAAAACACACTTATCTGACAATTTTGTAATCCCTTAACTTTAAGCCTGCCCAGGAAAAGGAATGAGCTCCTTGATCATATTTATCCCAATAAAAAATAAGTGCAATGCAACTTTATGAGTATACTCTCTCTCACCTGTAGAAGGATTTTTGAGGGGAAAAAATCAAGTGGCCAACCGCACAAAATACCCGTACTTCAGGAATCTATTTCTGCGGATAAGTTAAAATCAGGATAATCAAACTTGATACACATTGACTTTGATAATTGCGTTTTCTTTTGAAATTACATTTGTGGTTTTATCGCGGTCTGTTTTACTCAAGAATCATGCTGAAAACGTACGTGGTTCACCAAAAACGCCGAAGTCTAAAAATAACTGCCTCAAAAAAGGCCTTTTTTAGGTAAGAAGCAGCTCTTTGACTAGCCTGTGTAACGCTGTCTATCCGTGTCTCCGTGCCAACGCACCGCACAGCGTTTCCCTTGTGGCAGGTGTTGGGGCGGTGCCAAGTAGGTCTAGGTCACGCCTTCTCTCGCAGTGCGCGGTGACGTCACTCTCTCTCACTTCACCCCCTCCACCACTCGCAACGTTCGAGCGCACACCGAGTGAGCACTTTTTCGGCTCGTTTATCTGCGATGGAGAGGTTGCCGGAAAGCGAAGCTCCTTCGTCCACCGAAACATGCGCCGAAGCGATTTGACCTAACCTGGCTGTCGCCGGCGTTGCGCGTGTTAGCAGAGCCGATCGCGTTCGTGAATGGTGAGGTCGCGCCTGCAACACCGACGAGGCGCAAACCAGGGAAGCCGAACGCAAGCGTCGGCAGTGGAAGACCAACTACACCGACGAGGCGCGAGTGAAAAATGCCGACCGCGTCTGTGCGCAACGCTGTTGCTTCGAATCCCATCAGGGTGCCCTTTGGGAAGAAACTTTTAATTTGTTTACGAATTCATCTGATTGAAGTCAAGGACGTTATCTAACGTTATCATTACGCGTAAATAAACGTTCCATTATTTTGGCCGCTAACAAGTTATAATGCGTCACATGCGACGAAGTCAGCCTTAGGGCTGCGCCGTTTGTTATGTGCTTCTTGGCGGACGCTTGCATTACCTGGGTGGCGCCACATTACATGAGTTATGGGGTGCATTGGAGCTCTTTGGGGCACTATCGAGGCCCACTAACGGGTGCCGCCTTGACTGCGGATAAGCTCAGCTTGCGCGTGGAAACTGCGCTCGAAAAACGAATGAGATAAGGAATGTATCACTGTGAAAAGTAAACAATCTTATTTGCCATAAAGGTCAATATTATACAACGAAAACTGGCGGCAATTTTTCAGTGAGCGTCTTCAGCACAGCTCAGATGTATTATTTTCCCTGCTGTTCTGCCCGAAGGTGCAACATAACGCGTGATACATGCGCGGCTTGCTTTCAATATCATTTGTGCGCAGACGGACGAGAATAAAGTCTCACGACTTATACACATGATGATGATATGTCGGGTTTAACGTCCCAAAACCACCATATGATTACGAGAGACGCCGTAGTGGAGGGCTCCGGAAATTTCGACCACCTGGGGTTCTTTAACGTGCACCCAAATCTGAGCACACGGGCCTACAACATTTCCGCCTCCATCGGAAATGCAGCCGCCGCAGCCGGGATTCGAACCCGCGACCTGCGCGTCAGCAACCGAGTACCTTAGCCACTAGACCACCGCGGCGGGGCTCACGACTTATACACACTTCTGTTAACAGCTTTATTTTGATGTCACTGGCTTGCTTTTGAGTCACATGCTGCTGATATATGGTGGATCTAATTACATTTAGACTATATATCGGAAAACAGCAACACATGCGCACACTACTGGCCCGAGCTCACTGCGAAATTCCTGGCAGAGTTATCGTTATGAGCGGCCACAGCCTCGAGTCGCCACCGCTGCAGGTTCTCCAAGAGAGTGATTGCAATTGAATTGGATTTGAACAAACATTATTTGAGCATGCAGTTGCTGCACCATACAGCCTGTTTGCGCATTTGTTTATGTGAAGCACTTGCTTTGTGATTATGTCACGTGCAATTATTTTGAACAACTCACATATCTCATTTTCAGCACATATATAAGAACGGCGCGGCCACAAGGCTGACTTGGACACGCGTAAGGCGTCGTAAATTGTTAGTAACGAAAATAACGAAGGGCTTATTTGCGCAGAACGGCAGATAACGTTCATGACTTCCATGAGAAGGATTTTAAAACAAATTAAAAATGGCTTTTTTTGATAAAACTATTCTCAAACTTTGGCGTTTTTGGCGAACCGTGCACATGCGTTTCAGTATACAGGGTGTCCCATGTAACTTTAGCTAGAGTTTAACAATATGCCGGAACACGTAATGACGACGCGACCAAACGCATGTTGTTCACTGTTGCCTGGAGTTAGTAAGACTATTTTTTGTGTTCTCAAACATTGTTTAATTAGATCTGTTTAATTAACTAACTTTTGAATGGACGAAGATGGATGAAAAATTCCAATGAGAACGTTGTATATCGGTTTGCAAAACGTCCGATTAGACAGTTTTGAACTTTATATATGTTAAGTATTAGTGTTTTTCTGCTAATTGCAAATGCCCTCGAAATAAAAAAAAACCACGTGACAAACCCGCTCGTCCGCCAGTGCGCACAATGATTCCAGGGCTCCCTAACGTTCCACGTACGAACGACCATAGCATTTGCCCCATTGTGCTGTCTCGGAAGGGCCGCAACGATGGTGGTGGCTTTACGATGAACACGTTTTCCTATCGGCCACAAAACGATAACCGCTGTGACTACTTATCGCTGTCATGAACTGGTGCCAGGGATGCAGTCGTTCGTACGCGGAACGTTAGGAAGCACTAGAATCATCGTGCGCTCTGACGCGCGAGCGAATTTGTCACGTGGCATTTTTTGTATTTCGCGGGCATTTGTAATTAGCAGAAAAACATTAATACTTAACAGATATAAAGTACAAAACTATCTATCTGGACGTTTTGCAAACCAATGTACAACTTTCTCATTGAAATTTTTTTATCCATCTTCGTCATTTCAAAAGTTAGTTAACTAAACAGATCTATTTAAACAATATTTGAGAACACAAAAATAGTCTGACTAATTCCAGGCAACGGTGAGCAACATGCATTTGGTCGCGTCGTAATTACATGTTCCGGCATATTTTTAAACTCTGGCTAAACTTACGTGGGACACCCTGTATAATTCTTAAAACGGAGCACGATAAAACCACGAAAAGTATTCCAAAATAAAGTGCAAATATAAAAGGCATTATATAAGTACAGAGTTCCATTATCTTGAATTTATATTCTGAAGCAATAAATTCATTAAGCGCGAGTACTTGGGGTGGTTAGTTATGCTTGCGATTTTTCCCCTCGAAAGTCATTCGATGGATAAGGGAGATAATACGCTCATAAGAATGAACTTCACTTGTTTTTTTTACTTTTTTTATGGGAACAAATATTGGTGACCAAGAAGTTCACTGTTTTTTTGTTGTTTTCTTTCCCTGACTGTGACCGAAATTCAGGAGATTCGAAATTGGTGGAAAAGTATCTGTCGTGGCCAAAATTTATACCTATATTTCGCCGGGCGAACCATTTCTTTTTCACAAAATTAATTTCGAAACTATATTTCTGGATTTAAGGCCTGTACGCGCAGTGATTTCATCGTAAATGGGAATGATGACCGAGACCCGATGTTTTTGCTTATTTGGACGCATTCTGTGATCAATATGTTGGCCTATAACTGCTGTTCAAAAACAATATTTTCCGATTTGTCATTGTGTTTTGGCTTGTACGACTTGGAATTTATTTTATTTGCAATAACAAAATTGTATTGGGAAACATAAGTGTGACAACTTAAAAGTGTTTATTAACTTATCGTAAACTCACTCAAAACCAGAACAAGGTGCAGTTGTTTAGCCACAAAGGCCATCTCGTGCCCCGCCGCGGTAGTCTAGTGGCTAAGGTACTCGGCTGCTAACCCGCAGGTCGCGGGATAGAATCCCAGCTGTGGCGGCTGCATTTTCGATGGAGGCGGAATGGCTGTAGGCCCGTGTGCTTAGATTTGGGTGCACGTTAAAAAAAATTGCCCGCAGCTTCCCTCGGGCGAACACTGAGGAGGATGCGGAGCATATAATTGGTTAACGGGGTGTTAAAGTGCGACTTACTTGGGTCGATGGCTAAATTGGTTAACGTGGTTGTGAAATGGGGTGTTAAATTGCGACTTACTTGGGTCGATGGCTAAATTGGTTAACGTGGTTGTAGGAGGGGGTGTTAAATGAGTGAACACGTACACACGTATGCGAAAGGGCGGCGCTGGTCGAAGGGACGTCGATCATTGTGTTTGTGGATTTGTTGGAATTCATTTCACCGCGACCTTGGACGTCGACGCGCCGTACAAACCAACCGACGAGCGGCAACTGAGCGAGCGAGCGCCGACCTTGAGTATATATACAGCACGACGGCGCATGCACTGTCAGCTGTTGAATGTTCTCGTAGCGCGACGCCACATGCGCGTCCACTGGAGAATCAGGAGAATTGTAGATGGCGAACGCGGTGTGTAGAGGAGGAAGGGTGCACAGATGGTGGAGGAGTGAAGCGCGCGCGGTGTGTAGAGGAGGAAGGGATGCACAGATGGTGGAAGAGTGGGCGACGGCGCGACGGCGCATGCGCGCGCGTCAGCTGTCGAATGTTCGAGAAGCGGTGGGATGTGGACGGCGCGGACGGCGCGACGGCGCACTACAAGGCGAGAGTATAAGATGCTCCGCATCTAAAATCCCAGGTGATAAAAATTCTGTAGCTTTCCACTACGGCGTCTGTCATAATCATATAGTGGTTTTGGGACACTAAACCACACATATCAAATGCCATTTCGCCAAATCATGACACACCACACACACACCACACACACACACACACACACACACACCACACACATATATATACTATATATATATTAGATATATATATTATATATATTATATATATATATTATATAGATATATATATAGATCTGTGTGTGATTCAAAAAAGAAGTTGTGGCCGGCCGAAACGTACAGTAAAAAACACTATCCAATTTTCATTTTCGTAAGAGTGCTTCTTTAGTTCTGATAATATATATATAATATATATATATATATATATATTATATATATAGTATATATTAGATAATATATATATATATAATATATATATATATATTATATATATATATATATATATATATATTATATTATATATATATATATATATAGGGGAAACAAGTGTATACTTAAGGGCTCGTTTTTCGTGTTTTACACAATATTATTGAGATCTAACAGACAATAATGCCAAGGAAGGTATAGGGGAAGTTAATAGGCCAATTGTAATGTAAATGAGGAGAAAGAAAAGTGGGTGAAAGGATAACTTGCCATGGGCAGTATATATATATATATTGTAAGCACATTCCAAGCATTTGATCGTTCTCACTTGCACATACCCATCATCATCGTCCTCTCTCTTGGGGGTGTTGTTCTGAGCCGAGCCAGACATCGCAGAATAAACGCTTCTGCTCGCCCTGCCTGCTCGCCGTACCTAGTCTGCCTGCGTCTTTCAGAGTGGTGGAGGCGCTGGGTAAGATCCCGACGTCATCCTACGTTCATTTCCCACCTGGAGCTCCGATCTGGTCGCCGATTGCACCCAGCCACCCACACAGGTATGCAGACATCGGACCTAACGCCTAGCCCTAACGCTACAGCCCCTACGCCGGCGGCTGCCCGCTCTTCATCTACTGTCACCAGCCCTCAGCGCGAACCGCCCGTGTTCGCGGGTCTTCGCGGTGACGACGTCGAGGAATGGCTTGACCTTTACAACCGTGTGGGTTCAGCCAATCGATGGACCGAAGCAGAGAAACTGAGCTACCTTCCTTTCTATTTGACCAGCGTAGCCAAAACCTGGTATTTTAATCACGAAACTGACTTCGTTGATTGGTCGACCTTTGCCAACAAACTGCGACAAATATTCGGATGCTCATCGGGTCGTTCCGAAGCCGCGAAACAGAAGCTGGCTGTGCGTCTACAACTGGCACATGAGTCGTACACTTCGTATATCGAGGATGTTTTGGCCCTCTGTCGCCGTGCGAATAAAGACATGACGGAAGATGAGCGCGTTCGCCACATCCTTAAAGGAATCGGCCCAATCGCATTCAACGCCTTGGCTGTTGGCAATCCCGCTACGGTTAACGACGTCATTTCGACATGCCAACGCCTTGACCAGTTGCAGTCCCTCCGGCTTCAACAAGACAGTGATCCACGCCTGATGCCTCCCTCTGAATTAAAAACCCTTATCCGCACAATTATCCGGGAAGAACTTCGAGACCTTGAACAGCAGCGGTCCACTGTCGCCTCCGCTCCGTCTCCACCATTCGACCTGCGGAATCTTGTTAAGCAGGAGTTAGCGGCAATGGCGACACCGACATCCCCGGTCGCTCCGCCAGCACGCCCGATGCCCACATACGCCGATGTGACGCCCAGGTCGACACCGGCAGCACCGGTTGTTCAAACGGTAATGCCCACATATGCGGAGATCGCTGCGATTCCGCCTGCTCCCGGGGCATCTAGCTCTACGGATACTGCTAGTAGCCATTTGGCTGCTATGCGAGGTGGAATGACTGCTGCACCCTTGTATCCTCAGTGGCGTCAATCCCGTCCTGTTTGCTTTTACTGCGGTATACGAGGCCACATTTCTCGTTACTGCCGTCGCCGCCAGCAAGAGGAACGACGAGGCTATGCTGAGTTCGAACGAGACCGGTTCCGAAGACCAGACCTTTATGCTCCAGACACCTACCCGTCCGCGCAGTACCGGTCTCCGTCTCCTCCAGTGTCCCCTCGTCAACATCAGGAATACCGCTCCTCCAGACGACGCTCTCCATCGCCCTACCGCCGCTCCGCATCGCCGCTTCGTCCAATCATCTCCCGTCCTGTTGACCAATCTTCGGAAAACTAAGGATTGCAGTTTTTGGAGGGAAAACTGCGTCCCGTCGACCAACAAAAATACCTCCTGTTCGCCCAGCTAATATGTTGTCAGTGACTCTTGAAGGTATTCCTGTGCAAGCTCTCGTTGACACCGGTGCAACCACTTCTGTTTTGCGTAGTGACTTGTGCTCGCGCCTCCGTAAAGTCAGAACGCCCTATGTGGGACCTGTGTTGCGTGGGGCAAATAACGTGCTGATTCAACCTGACGGACAGTGTACGGCTCGTGTTTCTATTGATGGTATACGTCACCACATCGAGATGATTGTGTTGCCCACGTGCATTCATGAACTTATCCTTGGTTGGGACTTTCTGCATTCTGCTTCCGCTGTTATATCCTTTAAAGAGAACGTCATTCACATAACGGATACAACGGATGCGCCCATTCCAGTTTCATCACCCTCGATCTCCAACTTGGTCATTGTTGAAGACTGCGTCCTGCACCCTGGTCACGAACACGTGATAGCTGTCGCATCTACCCAAGTAACCGACGGTGATGCACTTGTGGCTCCTTCGTTTCGCTGCACCTCCCGTGGAATTCTCGTCGCCTCTTGCCTCCTCCGGTTTTCCTCTGGCTGCGCTTTTCTGCCCGTTTCTAACACAACTGCAGAACCTGTGCTGCTGCCCAAGGGAATGACAGTGGCAAAGATTGACTTCTCTCCATTGACCTCCATCGCGACACTCTGCCCGTCTTCGTCACCAGTACCAGCTCCAGGTTCACGTTCTTTCCCTTTTCGAGCTGTCATTGGTTCAGACCTCACACCAAAACAGTCTGAAGCACTATTGGCCCTTTTGGCTAAGCACAAAGCCTGCTTTGATAGCTGTGCCACAACACTGAGTCAGACTTCCGCGGCTGTACATCGCATTGAAACCGACGGTTCTCGTGTGATACGCCGTCGCCCATATCGGGTTTCGCAATCAGAGAGAGAAATAATTGAAAAAGAAGTGAACGAGATGCTATCGCGAAATATAATACGACCTTCTTCGAGTTCCTGGGCATCTCCAGTCGTTTTAGTTAAAAAGAAGGATGGCTCTGTTCGTTTTTGCATTGACTACCGCGCGTTAAATAAGATCACACGCAAGGACGTATATCCTATGCCTAGAATTGATGACGCTTTAGACACACTGCAAGGGGCGAACTATTTTTCGAGCCTTGACTTACGATCAGGTTACTGGCAAATCCCCATGAACGAGGCTGACAAAGAAAAAACTGCATTTGCCACACCGGACGGCCTTTATGAATTTAATGTAATGCCATTCGGCTTGTGCAACGCTCCAGCCACGTTTGAGCGAATGATTGATACTGTTCTTCGTGGCCTAAAATGGAAGACCTGCCTCTGTTACTTAGATGATATCGTTGTTTTTTCATGTACCTTTGCCCAACATCTTCAACGATTAGACGAGGTGCTACAATGTCTCTCCAAGGCTGGCCTTCAGATAAATACAAAGAAGTGTACATTTGCCAGCAAAAGCATCAAAGTCCTCGGTCACGTCGTTTCCAAAGACGGAATCCAACCAGATCCCGAGAAGATCGCAGCTGTGCTACAGTTCCCTCGACCGTCCAACCAAAAGACGTTGCGCAGCTTTCTTGGTCTCGCGTCCTATTTTCGTCGCTTTATACGCAACTTTGCTACCTTAGCGGCTCCGCTAAATAAGTTATTGGCCACTGGTGCTCCTTTCTCATGGTCCAACGACTGCGAGTCTGCATTTGAAATTTTGAAAGAACGCCTGACTTCCGGACCAGTGCTGCGCCACTTCGATGAGAGAGCGCCTACCATACTCCATACTGACGCAAGCGCACAAGGCATTGGAGCAGTCCTTCTGCAGCGTGATTCCACCTCTAAAGAGCAGGTTGTGGCCTACGCTAGCCGGACTCTGTCAACAGCTGAGCGGAATTACACCATCACGGAGCAGGAGTGCCTGGCTATCGTATGGTCGATACAGAAATTCCGCCCGTATCTCTACGGTCGGCACTTCACCATCATCACCGACCACCACGCACTCTGTTGGCTTTCATCAATGAAGAATATGTCAGGACGTCTTGCGCGCTGGATACTGCGCTTACAAGAGTACGACTTTACGGTTACGTACAAGTCTGGCAAACGTCATCATGATGCCGACGCGCTGTCCCGGTGCCCACTTTCGCTCTCTCGTGACAATACGTCCACCGCATCGCGTTCGAATGACTCTGACACCCAGCTTGCCTCACAACACGTATCGCTCGCATCGCTGGATCCAATGCAGCTATCTTCGAACTCCGATTTACGTTCACTTCAGCTGGCAGATTCCTACTGTCGGTCTTTCATTGATCGCCTTCGCGGTGTCACTAAACCACCCAACAGCCGCTTGCGACGCCAGCTTCGACAATTTCGCCTTGAGGACGGTGTGCTTAAGCGCTACATTTACCATCCCACCGGTAACAAGTGGGTGCCAGTTCTTCCCCGCTGCCTTCGTCTTCGAGTTTTGGAAGCATTCCACGATGATATTGCTGCCGGTCATCTAGGCTTCCACAAGACCTACGATCGCATCAAGACGCGCTGCTTCTGGCCTGGCTTGTCCACAACGGTGGCCAAATACGTGGGCTCGTGCGCGTTGTGTCAGCACCGCAAGCGATCCACATCCCCGCCTGCTGGTTTCCTTCAGCCTCTCCCCTGTCCCACCACACCATTCGAATTTGTCGGAATAGACTTGTACGGTCCTTTGCCGTTGACACCTTCCGGTCACCGTTGGATCGTCACTGCAGTCGACCATCAAACAAGATACGCCGAGACTTCACCTCTTCATTCTGCTACCGCCACAGAAATCGCCAATTTTTTCTTGAACTCCATCGTCTTGCGCCACGGAGCCCCTCGCGTCCTTTTGAGTGACCGTGGCAAAGCCTTCCTTTCCAAGGTCCTGGATGAAGTCCTGCAGGCGTGCAATACAGTGCATAAAACCACTTCTACATACCATCCGCAAACGAATGGCCTTACCGAGCGCTTCCACCGAACACTCTCTGACATGATATCGATGTACTTGCATCCTGACCACAAAAATTGGGATAACATTTTACCGTTTGTCACCTTCGCATACAATACTGCGGTACAACGATCAACTGGCTACAGCCCGTTTTTTCTCGTGTACGGCCGATCTGCCTCCTCGGTCTTCGACACGGCATTTTTCTTTGCACCGGCTCCAAGCAGTACCTCGCTCCCAGAAGAGTTCGCAGCCCGAGTCACACAATGCCGTGAAATTGCTCGCAAAAACACAGAAGCAACCCAAAAGGAGAGAAAACATCGCTGTGATAAAAAACGACGCGACGTGGCCTTTAATGCTGGCGATAAGGTTTTACTATGGACCCCGGTTCGAGCGTCGGGCCTTTGCGAGAAATTTCTTCACCGGTATGTTGGCCCATACACCGTTGTACGACAGACATCTCCAGTTAACTACCTCGTCACCCCACTTCAGTCTGTCACTGACCGCCGTCTGCGCAGCACGGAAATAGTTCACGTCTCACGCATGAAGCCTTTTGTTACTCGTTCGGCCGATCTCTGACTGGCGGCCAGGTTGGCCGCTTCGCAGAGGGGGGGGGGAAATTGTAAGCACATTCCAAGCATTTGATCGTTCTCACTTGCACATACCCATCATCATCGTCCTCTCTCTTGGGGGTGTTGTTCTGAGCCGAGCCAGACATCGCAGAATAAACGCTTCTGCTCGCCCTGCCTGCTCGCCGTACCTAGTCTGCCTGCGTCTTTCAATATATATATATATATATATATATATATATATATATATATATATATATATATATATATATATATATATATATATGATTATTAGAGACGCCGCACTGGAGGGCTCCGGAAATTTCGACCACCTGGGGTTCTTTGACGTGCATCCGAATCTGAGCGCTAGGGCCTACAGCATTTTCGCCTCCATCGAAAATGCAGCCGCCGCCGCCGGGATACGATCTCGCGATCTTAGGGTCAGCAGCTTAGAACCTTAGCCATTAGACCACCGCGGCGGGGCCAAAAATTAATAATAGTAAAGGAAAAATGAAATCCAGAACTGTAAAATATAATCCAGTCACTGTCCCTAATATCCACGATGGGGTCGCTGACACTATAGTATAAATGATTCGTGCTTGTACTTAGTTTCGTAATCGTAGTCGCAACCTACATATATATGTTTCTATGCATATACCGTGACAGACAGAGAGAGTCGATGGAAAAGCTGTAGGTCCGAAGGTGTTGCGCATAATAATAACCCAGGATTGCATGCATAGAGGAATTTTACTGTCATATATAAATTTCATAAATATCACAAAACAGTCGGGACCCCTCAAATGATTGTCCTTTTTTGAAAACTTTGGAGCCGAGAACGCTTGTAACAAGTGCAACTGCAGTAGAAAAAGAGTTTCCTTAATGCAGTCAGCCCACATGTCACCACTGAATGCAAAAAAAAAGATAGATAATCTGTATACTGACCCAAACCCACACTTGTTCAAGATATTTCAGTAAACCTGTGCCGCGAAGTCTAAAGAAATCCCAAGAAAACAAAGAAAGGCGCTAGCCTGAATTCGACTTGTGCAGCGTATTGACTGTAATCTAACTTGATCAGATCAAAGTGTGTGTGTGTTTGTTTATACAAAGTACGAGTTAATGTTATCAGTTATAACAAATATTTGAATAACTAAAATATTCATTCAAAAGCTAATACTTTTTGCGGCGTATAGTTTCAGAAATATCCAAGTGAGTTATTTCCGTTGACTGTGATTAGTCAACGAAAATAGCTCACCTGAATATTTCTGTGTGATTGCGCTAAACTATATTGTGTATTTGCTAGCTAGAAAGCCTAGTCACACCAGGAAAATGGTGCCGTGCATGATGTTCGGCTCACAGGTAGCCGCGTTTGAAAATCTATGGAGCTCCGCCCACAGCCGTCCCTGTTCTTCCCAAAGAGAGTTGCATAGATGCCTTATCCAATCGCGTTCCTTTATTTTCTTGACGTCAAGCACGTTTTGCACGATTCAAGTGAGTGATTTTATTATGAAAATGTTTGGGCCACTGGTTTTTTATCCGAAGCTTTAAACTCCAAATCTCAACAAATATTCTGAGATCACTGCTTAGCCAGACGTAGTGCTTTGAGAAAAGATGCGTTCGTAATATGCATAGCATCTACATTAAGAGAGAAAAAGTACTTACGGTTACAACAAGAATCACCTATAGCATTACCCTATATAGACTGCATAGATGAATGGCAGGCACGCTGCAGTTATGGGGGTGGAAGAGATAGAGAGATGAAGAGCAATGCCGGGAGGTTAACCAGATATTACCGTCCAGTTTGGTATACCCAGCACTGGGGTGAGGAAATAGGTACAAGAAAGAGGGTTTAGAGCTTGAAATTATTCATAGGTTGTAACTGACTACGGTTTTCCCCACATTGTGCACCCAACGTGATCCACCAAGTGTCGAGAGAGAAAGAGAGAGAGAGAGAATGCGGTGGTTTCATTCAGAATTTTCTTCTTTACACTTGAAGCGAGTCTTTTTCTTTGCTGCCTTTCTGTACTCGCTTCGGATAGATCGCAATATGACGTTCGTCGTGATTATCGGGTTGCACTGCTACGTTCGAGCACGCGGGTTCGACTCCTGGCTGAAACGACTGCATTTTAATGTGGGCAAAATGCAAGAACATCCGTGTACCGTATTTATTCAAATATTGGTCAACCTTGTTATTTTTTTCTTTCTGTTAGGAAATGTCATACATGATTGGATATCGATCTATATTCGTCATCAAACATAGCAAAAGTACCCAGATAACAGAGTTGCGCTGTCGCGCCCTCCCGTACTTGAAGCATGCGACAACTACAAGGGTGCGTTAAATACCTATTAATTGCTGTAAATTTAGACAGCACAAATTAAAAATGAAAGTTGTGTTACGAAATATAATAAAAACGGTTCGAAGATCCCCGTGAATACTGCCAACTATATACACTTCCACTGTGGCCCACTCAGCCGAAATAGCTTATCGACAGCTACATCATTGGAAATGAGAACGGCGCTATCCACAGAACAGCGATCACTGTGTGTCAGTTGTTTGTCAGCAACACTTAATAAAATACAAATCTCAAAGGCCATTCTTTTGCTCGCGGGAATCTGACGCGTCATGGGCTTTGCGCGTAAATAAAGGTTCGATTTTTTTCGCTTCTCAGAAAATATGGGTAGACCTGTACTCGAATAATCTTTTTTTTTTTCTCTCCAGGCACATATTGAGGCGACCTATATTCGTTCTCGACCTTGCTGCATTCAAGTAAATAAGACACTTAATGATGCACTTTAAAGAACACCAGTAGTCACAATGCTGCATGGCATACCTCACATCGTGCGGCAAAATTATATTGTGAGACTTGGCACGCAAAGTTAGATTCCAAGATGTGCGTTGGATCTCCATTCCTTTTATCACCACAAGTACTTGAATAGTGGGTCATTGTCCTTGGTTTTGTTTTTCGCCACGATTTTCAAGAATTACCAATTGTCGGACTCACTGTATTTTAGTACGATGCAAAGAGACGGTATCCTTGTATTTTAACTGTGTTCATGAATTCTGCCCGCGACTGTCCTCTCGGGGGCGGCATCAAAATGAAGTGTCGATGTCGCTGTCTTCGAAATTTTTGTCGCTATGCATTTCGAGGTCGCCGACACAGGTCACGCTTTTCTAACACTTCGATTCTTATTCATGCCTGGACGAAGTCATTCGACGCGCGAAGCCCCAATAGTAACATTTGTCGCATCGCGCAATCCCGCTTTATAAAACAGTTCCTTGACTTTGAGGTTGCTGCTTGCCAAGTGAAGCTACTTCACTCACCGTGCGCGCCCTTGCGTACCAAAAGCATTATCCGTCATTTAGCAAGTGGTTCAAGTTATAAGGAATTAGCGCAGCATGCAAGAGCGATACGATGTTTCATCAACCCAGCCGTCGCAATGCTCGCTTGAGCTAACTTTATAATGAATAACTCACCATATTTTAGTTACGAGAATAACTCACTTACCTAACGTTTAACTTATTGGTTTAAACGCAAAACCTTCAATTTTGAAGTCGTACAATTCATTCAGAATCATGCAAATGAATTCTTTCTAAGGAAGTATAGTTGCGACTGAGCTTACCTGCTCTGGTAGCTTACTAGGCGAGTTGCTGCGCTGCACACTGAGCTCGAGGGTTAGATTATCGCCCACGTCGGCCGCATTACGATGAAGGCGAAGGTGGCTTGACTCGGCCGCATTTTCTATTAGAGTGAGGTTAAAGGACCCCTGACAGCGAAAAAGTTGTTTGCGAGTTTTTGCAATAATTTGAAGCTTTCCGTCTGGCGATGCCAAAATTATATCGTAAATGCTTTAACGCATCGTATGCGTTAGTTTGAAACGCCCGCCTAAATGGACTTATGGATAGATGTATCCGACTGTGTCCTTTAGATCGGGAGGTGGCTTATGTCACCTAGCCATTTATAAGTACTACCACAATGCGTGTAAAAATTGAATTTCACTCGCGCCTTAATTGTAGCCACCAATTCGGTAGCCACATCCTGGTCATTTCTACCCGTTTAAAGTATATATTGCCTTCACTTCCCTAAACCCCAATGCTTTGAAACTTGCTCACCATCATTTTGGATTATAAAGGGGAGCCATTTACAGAACATTATCATATATTCAGCTGCTTCCTCCTCTTCTCCAAACGCACTGCATAACGTGCCTGTGCCTTCGTATTTGACTTGGTACGTCTTGGTCCCCAATACTCTTGTTCTGGCCTCGAACAGCGAAGAACTACCCCGAGAATTATCGTAGATCTTTTCTTTTCCAATTTCCTGCTAGAAAGTTCGGTAGGTCTGCATTGGTGATTTTGTAAGCATTCCAATCTTCCACATGTCCCTATCTGTTTACTTCACCGTCTTCTCAACCGATGTTTCCTTTTGGCTTGGCATTAGGTTGTTGTCTAAATACTTGCTTGACAATTTTCGAGTTCGCTTCCTCCATTTAGTATCAACATTCTTGATGTACAAGTAGCTTAAAACATTCCTAGCCCAACGCTTCTCTCCCACTTTTCTAACTCGCTTCTCAAGTTCTATCTTGCATGCTAGCTTCCCTGCACTCGAACGATGTCCATCCCATGTCACCTTGTATCCCCCATTTGGGGTATTCTCGTGTGCTCCCAAAGCATGTCTACCCATGCCACGTTGTTTGATTTACAATCTCGCTTGAACCTCTGATTTCATTAACAAGACCGCATTGCCCAACGTCAAACTCGGGACCATGACACCTTTCCAAATCCCTCTCACAGCGTCATATCTATTGTAGTTTAACAGTGCCCTATTTTTCATTCCAGCTGCATTCCTGTTACCCTTATTCATTGTACGTATCCTTCGTGCTCCCTTAGGTTTATAGCCTCGTTATTTATCCATGTGCCCAAATATTTGTATTTTTCCACTATTTCTAGCATGACTTCCAGTATCTTATGCTAACTGCCTTTGTTATCATTAAAAATCATGAATGCCAATTTTTTCCTTCCTGAACTTCAAATTCAACTTATGCCCCTCATTACCGCAGATGTCTATCAATTCCAGCAGGTTTTCCTCGTTGTTGGCTATTAATACTATGTCATCTGCATACATCAATGCTGGTAATGGCTGTTCAACGTACCCGTTTTCCTTGCTTAGCAAAAGAGAGGCTGAAGCAGAGTCGACTCCGCTCAAATTTGGCTTCTAGTCCCTGTAGGTACAGGATAAATAACAAAGGTGACAAGAGACATCCCTGTCGAAGCTCGCGTTGTATATATACATAGGTTCGAGCACCTTTTATTCTTATTTTATAACTACCTTGTTACTTTTATAGATATCCTTTAGAAGAATAGTTGTTCTATCTTCCACATTTAGTGTGTCCAGTTTTCCCCACAAGTCTTCTTGAATCACACTATCGTAAGCTCCCTTGATATCTAGAAATGCCAGCTACGGGGGGCCTGTGTTCTTTCTCCGCTATTTCGATACACTGCATCAATGAAAACAGATTGTCCTCCAATCACCCACCCCCTCATTCTCCACCCACATCTGTAGTCTTTCCTTCACTATCTGCATCACCAGCCTGTAAACTACTGATATCACTGTTATAGGGCGGTAGTTTTTTATATCAGCTTTGTCCCCCTTTCCTTTATAGATCATGCTCATCCTGTTTAGTTTCCACCTATTGGGGGCTTCACTATCCATTATTGCTTTGCTCGCTGCTTCTCAACGTTTGCTTAGAGTTTGGGTCTAGTTCCTTTATTAGCATAATTGGGATGCCGTCGGCACCTGTTGACGTGCAATTAGGAACCCTTTTCTCTGCCCTTTCAAACTCTCATTGTCCCAGTGGAGCCACTGAACTAATTGGTCCATCTTTATCTGGTATGGTGCATGCAGCACTTTCTTGGTGTTTAAATTTTTCCTCTTCTAGTCTAACCCCTTGAACTGTAGTTATAAACCTGTGTTCCATGCTTATCTTATTACAAAGAGAATCGAGATGGTTCCAAAACTTTGCAGCCGCCCTTCTTTTTGTTTACTTCCACCATCCACTGGGCCCCCTTTCTTCTAATCTTTTCACTTTAGCATATCTGTGTTGCCTGGAGGCTTCCAGACGTCTTACTATGGCTCTCTTAATTAACTTTCTCATTCCACCAGCTTTTGGGTTTGTGTCTTCTTTTCACGGTTGATTTGACTCGAATCCTAAGCAAGCTATCAACTCCAACACTTTGAGTTAGATTTGTGTACGTCCACTCTGTTTTAGTATTCTCGGTGATTATTTTCTCAGTCTCTGTTGCTATTTCTATTTGCCTTTCTGAATAAATAATACCATTTAGTCACTCATAATGCCTTCCTCCCATTTTCATTTCTCTTCCAAAGCTCAGCTTGACACGTTTGTGATCACTACGTACTGTGACAAACTAACACGCCACAGCGGAGCAGCACCTGGGACCGTTTTCAAATAGGACCCGCGAGCTAGAATGAAACAATGTGGGTGCTTCGAGTGTGTCTACCTCGAAGAAAAAAAGAAAAGTATTCCTGGCGTAAGCAACCAAAACCCCGGTGTGCAAAACCACATTGCGAGCAGCCCGACAACAGAGCAGGAAGGGTCAAAGAACACCTACCACTAGAAGGGTGACGGACAATAGTCCTCACCGGGTGCCTGTGCGCGCCTCGCAAATGTAGACCCTGCAGCGTCACAAGGGCAGTCCCTGTCTACGTGAAACCACAGAAAATGTCGATTGCACCTGAATACTCAGAAAAGCACGCACCCTTACTTCAAAACTAAATTAACAGATCGTCTAGGCTATGCTCGCCACTAATAATCAGTCAGATGTGGACCCCCATGCTGGGCTATCAAACGACACAAGCATCTTGAGTTGCCAAATTTGGTGTCAGGGGTCCTTTAACTAGTTGCTAAAATCCTCCCCATCCCGCTTTTCAGTTCTCTTCACCTCACCAACTTAGCTTTATGGCGCCGTGGTCTGTTTCCTTTCTTCGTCCCGTCATGTTAGTGCTGTTTTCCAGCGGAGCCATTATGCTTTTCGTTGTGCCCTAACATGTTCATAAAAACTACCATCACGATGAATAGCCTCTATAGTACCTTTAGAGCATGTGCAGAGAAAGAAGGCCAGTGTTCTTTTTCTCTTCGTCTTCTTTTTCATGGTGTAATGAGCTGCCAGTATGAAAGGGCCAGAGAGAAAAAAAAAAAACTTTAACGCTGCAGTCTTATCAGCTCTTCATCGTCTGCTGCCCCAGCGCGGTGGTGTTGTGCCTAAGGTACTCAGCTGCTGGCCCACAGGTCGGGGGATCGAATCCCAGCTGCTTTTTCAATGGAGGCGAAAATACTGCAGGCTGGTGTGCTCAGATTTGGGTTAAAGAACCCCAGGTGATCGAAATTTCCGGAGCCCTCCACTAACGGCGTCTCTCATAGTTATATGGTGGTTTTGGGTCGTTAAACCCCACATACTACGATGTCAATCGTCTTCGCTAAGTGTTCTAGACGGTTATGGACGGTTATATACTAGACGGTTATGGACGGTTATATACTAGACAGTGTTTTTGACGGTTATATACTAGTCCACTGTAGCATTGGTCTGCTTTGCTCAAGCTCCCCACCTGCAAGCGGCACGCGCTCTCGTGGTATGCATGCAGTAACTTGCATGGCAAACATAACGAGTCCAGATAAAAAACAAAAAAGGAGAAATAGAAAGAAAGAGAACAAAGAGAAAAGGAGTCGACAGAACTAATTGAGCAGAGAGAAAAAAAAGTGAAATAAACAGACAAAAATGAGATAGAAGCAAAAAAAAGTGCACGACAGAACGATAAAGAGAAGAAATAAGCAAGTCAAGGAGACAAAAAGAAGTGCAGACATTTGTGGGCTACTGCATACGTGTGGCTTCATTAGTTCCTCTTGATTGCACCCGTTTTCACTTAGAGAAGCCGGGCCGGTGTGTTAATCATGAAGATAAAAAATCCTTCAAAGCCATTTTCGTGCTGTCGCTAATATAAATGCACAAAAACAAGCGAAAGTTTGATGATTCGTGTTATCCAACAGCATGAACGAAGACACTAATAGTTGAGGCTTGGCATACGAATAGTAGTGATGCGGGAGCGAGCCGTTGATTAACGTGCATAAATAAATGAATTGTCTACGCAGTTATCTCTCACGCAACATATGCATGCCCTAAGAGGTGCGCTGCATGCCTAAGCATACTTAAGCTTTGTGTCTACCTTCGTTTCCGACACTGCGTGCACTTTCATTCGATAGAAGACGTTCGTTTCGTCATGTTCTCTACCACTGTATCCATGTTTGCACTCCAATCACACATCCTCCACTCTGATCACGCGCTCTTCAGGTTTTGGAATGCTGTTTAGCTCGAGTGCAAGATAGGGCTGAAATTCCATGGCACCGTGCAGTCATCTTTTACACTCACGTGTTTTGTTCTGCTTAATAACATTCTTTCTAGCTGCACCTGACATCCTGTCAGTGTAAGTCGTCGTCATGCGAGAGGCGTGTAAAATGCGATTGCGAGGCTCTTGGCTTCACGCATGAATACGCCAGAGTAACGAAGCGTCGAACGTTTCTACCAAGGCTAATCATCGTCGTGTAATACACGACGATGATACTGGATTTACAGCACTCGACAAGAGCATTTGTTCAGTATTTTATCGATCAGTTAACCTCGGCCATTGGTCTACCTTGGTATCCTTCAGCAACTGAATTCACTTAATAGCCGTTGCTTTGGTCTTGTCGCCAGCCATGTTTTTAAGGGTGTTTTTAATATTTGTTACCTAAGATAAAATGCATGTAATGAGTAAATTTGTGATATTTAAACAGAAAACTCTGCAAAATGGGTAATAATGGTCACTTATAAATTGTATACTTCAAAATCATTCAGTAATGAATTGACCGAAATTCTGTTTGAAAACTTACGAGAAAATTACATGATTAAAGTGCGGTAAACATGATGACTTAGCATTGCAGCACCATGGAATAAAGTTGCAGACCTCAGTCATTTCTTCGACAAGTCGATATAGATTTCCCGCTTTCGTCATTGTGATGACACTGAATAACATTATACAAACGTGATTTGTTTTACGCGATATTGCCAGAATTTCCAGAAGTGTGCATCTTTCATAAAAATTGTTGGTAGTCGATTCCTAGTCGAAAACAGTAGAAAATAGTGACAATTGTTTTACAATGCCGCAGCGCTTGAGCGATATTATCAGTCAAGCTGTTGCCTAGCCACAGCAGCCATACTTCAATGTAAAATGCTTGGCCAAGGAAGATCCGGTAGCAGAGGCCAACGTTTCTAGATAGGCAGAGGCACATGTGTACCCCCACTCTTCCCCGCACCAGTGCACAACTCTTGCAACACAAAAAAAAACCTATGCGATATTCAGAGGTCACTACCTGATTGGCTCAATATATATTTTTTGTTTACTTTTATGACGCTTCCCGGTTCCATATATAAAAAACTGTACCGCAAATACACGGTCAAGTGCTTTATAACAGCTCAATATTGAGTTGTTACATAAGAATCTTGTATTGCACAGGAGCATCACGAGTTTTGTCATTTTCAAGTATTACTTTTATATAGGAGTAATGAAAGATACATAGCACTTGCAACTAAACCATACTAAGCACAAATGACATTCGTACATTAGCAAGGAACTTCAGCACCGCGATAGCCTTTTGGTCTTGGCCTTGTCATCTACCACCTCTGGCAGCTCAAACCTTCTGTGTGCCAGTGTTGTGCTGCTTCTATACTTTTATGAAGTGGTATAATAACAGTTATGGCCAGAAAACACACAATTTAGCTATTAACAACAGAACGGTGGCAGGCTAAGGGTGGATTTCAATCACCCTGGGGTTCTCATGGAAATGTAGTTTAAAACTATTATTTTTTCATATTTTAGGCTTATTAAAATGTAGCTACCAAGGGCAATTATTCCAGTGCTTGACTTTGCATTACAAAGTTTGATATTCATTACACCCGAGTCTTTCGAAGAAGTGTTGAAAGACTGATGCGTTTGTGAAAAATAGACACTGCAATTACATATGTACACTTTATTTATATATGCATTTCCATATAGCAATATGAGAAACATGTCTGGATATCATGCCAGTACACATTTCAAAAGAAGGAAATACACTGTTCCCTTTTGAATGATGATCCTCGTGTGTACAAAATGGTCACTGTATTCAATTCTGTACTTTAAGCATATAAGAAATAACTGTAAACCGCATTTGTAGAAATCAGGCTCTCACACCTCCTTGCCAGCTTTTCGAATACCCAAGGCTGGAAAATGGTGGGAATACTTGGGCAAGTTTTGGCATTGTTCAGCCAATTTATATTGTAAAAATTACACGAGAAAACATACAAAGTTTTTCCAGTGCAGCAAAATGTGCTTTCACAGCATTCAGGCACATGACCTTTAGTTAAAAGGCAGTGAGTCCAGTAGGGTATGATAAACAGCTGGTCAGGTCGCATTGATCCTGATTGTTCATCTTCCAAGGACGGGAAAGACGTGTCAAACAGCAGTGGCAAAGAAATGGGGCTGCCAACCTACCAGATGCGAAAAAGTATCGCTTTCGACGAAGGCAAGGAGAACAGGAGACACATAAATGCAGAGTTTACAGGAAAAATAATGTGGTCCGTGACAATATCTATTTCAATCTTGTTGGAAAACTGACCCAAAACATATATTTGTCCCAACACCAGTTTCTGACTCGCAGTTCCCACAGTTTGCTTCAACAGCATGCATGCTTGTAACCTTAACAGAACAATGGTTGTCATTACTGTTTCTTTTGTTAGAGTAGCCAACACATTGGATCATCAAGCAACAACACTAGAAGATTATCTGACAACTGAACAATAACGGTCTATGTACATCTAACAGGCCTGCTTTCAGCTAGGTATAGCATATCTGATCACAAGAAATTCACAGCCAGACATATGTTGCAGCTTGAGTATATGAACAGAAATGCAGCAGTATTGAGCAATTCATACAGGCAGACTACACAATAATTTAGATCTTGTCTACAGTATTCTAGTACTCAACAATGATAGTAATTAACAGTCAAACAAATTTGTTTTCATGACAAACATCCAACTACACATACCTCTATAGCCTGTGCTCTGTGTTGCGTCCGTGGTAAGCAAAAAAAGCGACTTGCCACATTCTTGTAAAACATGCCGCATATGAAATAGAATTACTGTAACAACCAGAGTAAAATATTTGACAATAGTAATGAAACTTAATTTTGTACATGCTATACCAAATTCGCTTGCTATTTAGCATAAAATATCAGACCAGCTAATCAAATTTGATAGCTTCAGTTCAAGGACATGCAAAGAAAAAACATAACATCTTCCGGTAAGAAGATTAAACAACTAATAAACACATTCCATCCATGGATTAGTGTCAACAAAATACCTATACTTTGTTCTGAAGTTCAGCAAAGTATATGTCTTGTATGATCTTGACTAAATGTAGTGTGAGCAGATTTTTTTGTCAGTTGCATGAAAATACAGTTGTTCCCACGTTTATTCCAGGCCACTGATATAAGTACAGAACTTCACAGAAACTTATGACGCTTATTTCCATTACTGAGAACTTCGTCAATCACTAAATCAAATCTATGTTGCTGTTCATAGCAGCCGTGCTTCTATAAAACAAAAACGGGCTGTCTATGCAATTGAGTGGCATTTATCGGTTCCAAGTCACAGCCAATTATTTTGGAAGAAAACAGGGGGAATAGGTTTTTTTGGTACACAGCATGCCTCCCATTGTTGTAAAAACATTGGAAATGGAATGGTGTGTATCAGGTGGCACACAGTTTCATGCAGATATAACACAGATTATAAAACAAAAAGATCTGAGAGCAGTGGCCACAACAAATGTACAGGGGACAGGCGACTGTTAGCTAACGGCACTCCTCAGCCGAGCCCTCACGTGAAGAGTCCCTGTCATCCTCTGCAATGCAGGCTACTGGCGGCTGGGCCTCTGATTTGGCCACAAATGTGGTCCACTCATTGGTACGAGCATCGAGAAACTCAACAGTATTGAGGAAGGCCTTGCCATTGAAGCCACCCACAGCAAAAAGCCGGCTGCCAACAACAGCAACGCCCACATTGGCACGGCAGCTGGTCAATGAGGGGCCAGGGCTCCAACTGTTGGTCTGCGCATCATATACTTCAACACTGCAGAGGGAGCGTACACCGTCATGGCCTCCAACTGCGTAAAGCTTCCCTGCAGGAACAAGGAAGAATATGCATAATCCTGCCATATCATAATAACGAGCAATGCAATAAAACTTTAATAAGAAATAAAGGCTGACTCGTACAGTAAAAACAAGAAAAGTGGCTACTGTACCACCCACACAGACCCATACCACCCACATTTTTTTAATTCATTAAAAAATGAATTCAAAAAAATTACTAAGCATTGCATAAAAGATCAGTTAAATAGTGCACGAAATGCCACATTAGATGAGCATTTGAGCAAACAACAATACAGTACTCTGAAAAAGTATCCTGTTCCACTAAATATACTCCCAAGACACATTTTCCTTTGAAGTATGAAAAAAGCAAGTTCGTACGATGAAGGCAGCAAAAGAGAGGGCATGGGTGAGATGATCAAGTCAGACAGAAGACTGCTATGGCACTGACTTTTTTTACTTCACCTGGACATTTGAAAGCAGCACAAAATTTCTACAGTTTGGTGCTATATAAGAGAAGCATGTCGTGCACACCAACTTGATTCAACAGTGCCTATTTTATCTGATACCAATGAGATGCTTAAAGGGAAGAGTGTTCCATGAAAGTTGAATAGTGTGATTTTAAGAAGATCACGCGATATCGCTTTGGTTTGGTGCGACCTGCTTATGAGTGCTCTAGTGCACTGGAATAGGGCAGTGTGTCATCAGACACTAAAAATGTGCCTCTTTTTGTGATGATGGCCAACTCTACTTTCTTTGAGAGCAAAAAGACTAGATTTTTTTTGCCAAGTATTTGAAATACTCATACTAAGATACTTTGAAATGTACTTACATTCAAGCAAAAATAGTAGGGGTGTGCAAATACTTGAAATTTTGAATGTTTTAGCTATTCGATTCAATTTGCACAGAAATTTTACCATTCGAACTTCCAAGACAAACACTGTCAAGAAAGCGACCCCTTAAGATTTCTATTCTGCTTCACCTCATCACTCTCGCATTGCGGCAAAGCTGCCTTTCAAAATCCCCTATGGTGAAGCAGTCAACGCCCGATTGAAGTGGCGCCTTCAGATTTTCAATATGCTTGACTTTATTACACTCTCATATTGCAGCAATGCAGCCTTTCAGACTCGTTTATAGTCGAATATGTATTGACTTGCAAGAACACTGGTTCCAACATGGAGATGATATAGTATATGGCAGAGGTGAGGGCTCAATTAATGCTGCTTCTGTTATGAAATTTGGACAGGAAGTCCGGAAAATCAGACGCCAAAGGTTTTTAGCATCCATAATTTCATATGTTCTTATATACTAACCTCTACAAGACAGTTTTGCAATTCTGGACACGAAGGGATCACTCCCTTGTCCACCACATTAGTTGAACTTCCATATAAGTTGAAAGAGGAGAGGCTGAGCAAACAGCGTCCTTGCCTTTCACATGTAAAGTGTTGTCGGCAACACTTTAGTCGCACCAAATCATGTGCATAAATAAAATTCGGCCTCTGCGTTATCCAATTCTTGATAAGACAACTATGACACACCACCCTGCTAACGTTTCATCACCCTAGCCAAAGGAAACACTTTCATGTTGCTATCTCATAAGAATATGCTTAGGAAAGCTTTCCCACTTTTTTTTTCTGCAATTTCACTTCAAAGTATTAAAAAAAACATTATAGAAACATTCTAAATACATTCAATTCGATTCTCACTCAAACATCAATATTAAAATTCATTTTCACCCCACATTTTCTATTCGCACAGCTGTAGAAAATAGACTTCAAGTATTTTTGAAATACTTGAGCTAAACAGTATTTAAGGGACACTAAAGAGAAAAACTCTTTCATGACACCCAAAAGTACCGCACTTGCGGCAAAAAGATGCTTCGTAAGTGTGAAAATGTGCAAAAAGAAAATGCAGGTGGTGACGCTACCATGAAGACTCTGCATCTGTCCCAGTGACAAATTTCGATGATGTCGACTAGAGCTTACATGGTTACGTACACACAAAAAAATGAAATGTTATGCTCAGTATGAGCTACGACACTACAACATAGCCAAGTGCACTTCAAGGTCAGTCATGGCATATTTTTGAGTTATTGGGAGAGAGTTTGGCTGTTCCGACGAATGCGCATAGCTCCCTCATGTTCGCTTTCACCCCCAAAGCTATCATTTTTGAAGTTGATATCACTAAAGGGCGAAACGAGGCCCAGCACGAAAGCAAGTGGAGGCGATGTTCGCTTGCAAGAACAGGAAAACCCTCCCCGATGATTTAAAAACATATCACAATCTCTGCCACCATACAGCGCCTTTCACCACACACTCCCGCGGTGTCGCTCATACTGAGTGCGATAGTACTATATTGTCTTCTGAGAGAGCCAGAGACTTAACATACCAAACTTCAAGGAATTTTGTTGAGCCACTGTGGCCAAAATACGAAAAATGCATTTTGAAATCTGCAACATCTCGCGCAGATATTCGTGCAGACCAAACCTGCAACATCTCGTGCAGACCAAACCTGCGACCTTCAAACAACACGTCCGACGCATCACAAACTGAGCTACAGCAGCGGTTATCCCCCGTCCACTTCATGCAGTATATACTTCAAACATCGAAATTACTGAATTTTCTTCACATTTACATCAAAATTACTACATAATTTAACTTCCAATAAATGCAAGCAATAACCTATAAAATATGTCAACTTTTAAAATTTTCTATACTTAGAGCATATAAGCCAGGATAATATGCTTTCAAACTTGAAAAATTATGAATCATTGCAAGTGTAATATGTTCATTTATTTTTATAGTGAAGCAGAGCAAATTTTCCCTGAAAAGGTGTTCTCACGGCTTAGCACCTCTACACAGCAGTAAAACACCTTTTACAAAAGGTTACATGCAGATCATTAACATTAATTCGTTCATTTCGAATACTTCGAAATTTTCAACAATTCAAAATCGAAGTTAATTCGCTGATAGTAATATTCATTTCGAAATTCACACAAGCCTAAGAAACTTCAATGCTGGGCTGTTCCAGAAGATTTCAATTTAGCTCCCTACAGCTGTTTTTTTTTTTCTATGGCTTTACTAGCCCAACAAATTTTTATAACAGCAATGAGTGACTATTACCAATACCTGAGAGCCCTATACACCTCTACCTACTAGAAACCCCACAAATATATCTAAAAGTATAAATGCACAGAAGGCTTCATACCATTGTACTCCACCACACCACAGCCTCTCCTGGCACTCTGCAGAGATGCCACCTCTGTCCAAGTGTTGGTTATTGGGTTATACTTTTCCACTGACGCCACACATGTCCAGGAGTCACAGCCACCAACAGCATAAACCTCTCGATTCAAGCAAGCCACCCCTGCTTGGTAGCGTCCTGAAAAATGCAAGTATGCATACACCATTTGAATAGTGTTTTTATGCATGAAATACACACATATACGCTCACACATAGACGCACCTGGTAAAGAAACCTGTGCATAATACAAGGTAATATTTAGCAACAGTGAAAAGCAAAAAAAAATTCATTGCAGTACCATAAACGCAAGGCAAACAAAGCAAGAACAAGTATTTAATATGAGTCTGCACTTTAATCATTGCCGTTTTTGGTAGCGCTGCCTTGTAACAGCTCCTTGTCCGAGAACATTTCCCAGAGTGATTTTCTGTGCTGAACTGTCTTGTATATTCGAAATACGTACTTCGTTTTTTAAAGTGTGACACACATAATGTTCTCATTCATGCATTCACAATTAATTTACACGGCATGGCTTGCATGCACACTGTCATCCTTTATATATAAAAAAAAACATGCAATTCCATAGCCTGCACTCTGCGGTGGCTGCCAACAGCTCCATCAACTGAGAGCTGAAATAAGCATGTGGGTGATTCCACTTAAGATCAAACATGGTAGGGCTCGTCGACCTCCTAAATTTCTTTCAACATTTTATATATTGTTGTATATTGTTGCTTGATGAGTGCAAACAAGAGATATGCAATTGTTTTTGCTGTAAAAATTATTTTCAAGCACAGTAAATCAATAAGGATGGAGAGGTAGAGTGCCATGCTTACCTACTCTGCTGTTTTTGTTTTTTTTTCGAATTTGGCCATGAATTACACAAAACATTTTAAAGCTAGATACCTCACATTTGTTTAGCTAAATACCGTATTCACTCGCGTAATCCTCGCACTCGCATAATTCTCGCACCCCCCACATCGCCCAACAAAAATACGTCTTTTTTTTTTTTCCTCGAGTAATTATCGCATCCCCGAAAATTGCCGCAATAATGTCGTCTGCTCGTTCCAGCCATTGATGATGATATTGCACACCATCAGGCGCCAACTCTTAAACATCAAGCGTACTATTATTGTACAGAGATTATATCCAAGCCAAACCAAGCCAAGCCAAAGTGGGAAGTGCGCGTTTTGTATGTTGTGTCGGTAATCTTGTGAAGTTATGGGGCGATACTAAAGTTACACAGCTGCTTTCAAGTTGAAAGTGATAGATCATGCACTAAACAACGGCAACAGGGTCGCCGATAGGCCCTTCGGAGTCGACGAGTTTTGTGTTCGTTACTGGTGACGGCAGCTGAAAGCCGCCAAGACACATTGGGCCTGCAGTGTGATTGATGACTGGGATTGATGCTAAACTTTATTTCTTCAGAAGGAAACTGCGAACGATTCTGTTAAACAGCCATCAGCCCAATACTGACATCCTACGCTCACCTTTTGAGGGCTGCTGTTGAGCGACGAGCGCTACCGCTACGCCCGCAACGCCCACAAGCTTTGCGTATGGTATTTTAATTCTCGACTATTTGATTTGAACTTTTTGTGTCTCCAATAAATCCTGCCTTGTGTTGAACCTCTGCTTTTATTGTTTAGGTAAATTTCAATTAGTACTTCTCAAAGCTTGCTGTTAGTTGCTGCGAGAATACCAATTCGCGGCCACGTTTCCTTTTTCACTCAGTACGTTCTCGTGGAAAGTTTTCCCCGCGTATTCCTCGCACCCCCCAACTTCGCATCCATTTTCTGCCCACAAAAGTGCGAGGATTATGCGAGTAAATACGGTATAGGCATACTTGCACTTATGTTCAGTTATATTTCGTTTCTCAGCATAGTGTACGTTTTTAATAAAAATTCTCGAATTTGACCTAAAAGACATTTCTTTTTGCCAAGTTTGCACATGCCTTTATTTCAAAACGGACAACGACAGAGTGGTAAAAATTCTGCATTACTTTCTCAGCATACTTATATATAAAACTGCCAAAGCTTATTATTAATCCTTTTCAATTAAAAAGATATAATCACGCTAACTGCAAAAAAAGAGCATGCCAGGAAAACTGACGATAAAAAAAAACATTTTTGATATTTTTTTTATACTTTTCCACTTATTCTCCTCCACATCAGCTTTCACAATCAATAAAAACATAATATGATATTACTTGCAGTTACGGGTTGTCGAAAAATGCCCTCGCGCAAGGATAGACAATTGTAGATGAGACTTCCTCCCTGCTAAGTATGAAATGCAGGCCTATATTTCAGTTCCCTAAGAGGCAAGCAGCACTGAAATAGCTGTCGACTGCACTAAAAACGTCAATTTCGAAATGATTTGGTAACGGGTAGCTGCCCTCAGTGCAGTCGAGAGCTATTTCAGTGTACTTGGTAAATCATCTATCCCCCCCCCCCCCCTTTATGGTTTCATAACTCATCATTCTACACATACACTTTGAAAAATATTTATACATACAAGAAATACTGTCAAAATATTTGGGCCTAACAAAATGTGTCAAGACAAATTGCTAGTTTTATGCTCTAACATAGACAAACTACAAGTAGGTGACGTGCCAATTTGTATAGATATTTTTAAAGTACAGTACACTCAGTAAAAGGAACCTGAAGGAACCGGGAAATTATGTTCTATTTAACAGGAGTTCCGTTTATTGAAAGGTGAACATGAGTGCAGAATACAAGCCAGAAACCAAGCATTGCAGAGGCAATAGTTCCGTTTAAGCAGAAGTTCCATTTAACCGATTCCGTTTACTGAGAGTCCACTGTAACTTTAAAGACTATCATAACTTCCAGAACTTTTGAACTACCTTACAAAAAATTTTTTTTAATAACAGTGTCATTCGTCAAGATGAAGCACTTGAAATGTTAATAAGGCCACTTGAGGCCTTAACAAAGGAACATGACTGTACTGCAAAATGACAATAGTGTACATCTAAAGGCCCCCACAAGAAAAATAAAATAAAAATGTGGCTCACCTAGCAGCATAGGAGCAGCACTGCTCCAAGTTTTGGTGAGAGGATCAAAGATATCACAGCATGACAGGCCACGCTTGCCATTCCAGCCACCGACCACAAAGACCTTGTTGTCCAGGTTACAGACGCCTGCAGAAAGCAGGGAGTGAAGCTAAGCCACTCTGCCACAACGCTACCCCAACAACCAGCGAGAGTGAGTGCTGAAGGGATGAGTCAGACCGCCATCACGCTCGCTGAAGACAGCCATGGCCCCCTTTTTTTTCTTCACTCACACACTCATTCACACCAGGAAATGTTGCTTCGTGGTCGGCAACGTCCTAGGATAAGAATAAGGAATGATGTCGGCGAACCTGGACAAACAGGCCTCAAAACTACCAGACAAAAAAAAAAGTCACTAGTGAACAGCCAGAATTGATATTACAAAACACACACACACACACACACACACACACACACACACACATACGCACACAAAATGAAACATGTGCAGTACTATATTTAAAATGATTAAAGAATTTGTGGCTGGACGCATGTGCTGATTACCTATTGGGAAGAGCTTGACGAAAGAAAACAGCGACAGACGGCTGCAACGATATTAACACTTTAAGGAGCATGCATAAACTACTTTGTTTAACTGATAAAGAAAATGTTTGAGTGAGGCCCACAAGACGAAGCAGTCAAGTGTGACAGAGGAAAGGAGACACTGAACTTGTCCAGTAGTATGATAATAGATGTAACAGGAATAAAAAAAGGGATACTGAATTTGCAAGCATCCCTGCAATTTGAGCAGTTGCACCATGCAAGTGTGCAGAGAATATAAGCACTAACTGGAGGCACTGTTAGGACACCACTTGTTTTTTGCGGAACAAAAGCAGCAAGCGAAACCTTCAGAAGTGCTGGAATTCTTCGTACTCCAGTGCAAAGAACAGAACAAAAAGTGGGAGCAGGTAACGAAGAAAAGATGGAGGGGAGAGGACAAGTTTGGAGGGGGAAGAGGAAGGCGAGAACGAGAAAAGTTTTCTCAGTACAAACATGCCAAAATATAGAAAACAATAAGGCCATAGAAAAGATGAGTAGAAGCAAAGAAAAAAAAGCTGCAGGTAATGTTGCAGTTGTCTCGTAGGGTAGTAGTGTGGATCTTGTTTGCAGCTGAGGGGGCAGAAGAGCTGGCTCAGCAGAGAAGCCTGCAACTGCAATCCAACGATCTATGGAAGGTAAACGATGCTCGCCACTTGCTGGTCATCTCTACGTGCTTCTTTTTTGCTTGGTACCCTGGATTCCCACACTGTTGGCTTCACAAGTCCTCACCTGCACTGCCTCTATTTTGTATGCACTGCTTTGTTGTGCAGAATGTTTGCACTGCTGTTTTTTTTTAGACAGTTTCATGTTCTCTTGCTGTGGCGGGAGGCAGAACTAGGAGTGTGGAGGATGCTGGCTGATTCGACCTGAAAGCACAGCAAAAATGGAAACGAAGCATTACGTGCTTTTACTGCACTGAGCCACAGGGCCCAAAAGTTCTCTTGGCTGGCATTCTTCTGCCCTCCAACTGAGATGCACAGACATGCGCACAAACACACACATACTTAAAGACAAAGCACACAACACTCATTAACAGCCACCCACACAGACTTCACTAGCAACGAAACAGCATAGAGAGAGAATGAGAGAGGAGATGAAGATAAAGCCAAGAAGAACAATGCCTGTTGTAGTCCTGCAAAAAGAGACCCCCATGAATATACGTGAAGAACAATGCCACAATTCCAATTAATTTAAATATCAAATGAGACACACCCCACCCAAGTTATTTACCATTTCTCACAATCTGACAACCTTAAACATGTCAAATGTGCTTTCTACAACAGTGAATTTCAATCAAAGCAAGTAACAAAAAATACAGATTTTACATATAAATACATCAAACCAGAAAATGCTTTTGTTTAACACTGCTTGTCTACAGATAGTCCAAGAAAATACACCTTGTAAGGTTTGCTTTATGCATTCACTTGCACACTTGCAGTCCAACGGAAAGCTAACCAGAATCCCTAGTTCCAATATCATTTACTCAAAAAATCTGTTGCCCTGAACAGCCAGACAAACCCCCAGCAACTCTCTTCAGAGGCATGCAAGCCTCCTCTACCCATGTGCACCAGCACTGTGCATGTGCAGAGAAAGTGTGCAAATCATATACACGAGGCAGAACCCTACAACGTTATCCCCAATTTACTTGAAATTAATATGGGAATTTTTCAAAGAAACTCTCATGCTGCCTTCCAATCATCTTTGTTGCTGGAATATAATCCCACCATGGCCAGTTCTCAAACTTAAACCTAGCATTTTCCTAAGCATCAACATTAAGAAACATAGCCAAAGTAATCTGATGATATACACTCTTAAACAAAAAAAGGGCACCTATAAAAAAAAGGGGTCTTTGTGCCATGCAACAATAATAGTCATCTGTCCAGCATGCTTTCCTTGTGTTATTGCTGCCTGCTCAATACAAACAGAGTGTAGCTGTCAGTGTGACATAGGACTTTTGAAAAAAAAAAAAGTAGTGGGCACAGTTTCAGAGGAAGGAAACAAAGCAAACGCGAGTATAAGCCAGGTGATTAAAGCCGGGTGATTATCACAGTGGCAGGAATTGATTGATTTGTTGGGTTTAATGTCCCAAAACCACCATATGATTATGAGAGACGCACACACACAGTGGCAGGTAGATGCCCAATGTAGTACTTCTGGTTGGCTAAAAGTGTAGTACCAGAAATTTGCCAGGACTGATTTTCAAATAATATAACAAGATAGCATTAAATGCTAGACAAGCACACTATAGTTCATTTTTGCTGCTAATTGAAGTTGAAAACATTGCTCAACATCAATACAATGCCACAGTTTTTTATTTGACTACTAAATTTAGAGAATGTAGCTTCACACATTTCATTTCACACAATACATAAGGCTCACATTTAGAATATTTAAGAAAAACAGAAGCTCAGGGGAAAATAGATGCTTGTGCTAATCCAATGTCACTCACTGTTTGAAGACTTCTCATCACTTTGTTCTTAGAATTATATGTATATTTTGCAGGCTAAAAAAATGTTTTTGAAACAGCTCGACTCTTACACTACAAAATGAAAATGTTTTCACAATCTGAAGAAATATGACATCTGGTTGTGCGAATATGAAATCCGGCTTTGGATTGGCCGCCTAGTTCGATGACTCACTCAGCAGGTGCGGACGGACGGACAGACCGATAAAACCCTCCGAAGCTTCGCCCCACTCATCATCATCATTCACTCTGTGGATATGCTACGATTTTTTTTCCCAAAGCAGTTACAAGTACTGGCATGGCTCTGCAGCAGAATGCTCGACTGGCATGCCGAATGTCTAGGTTCAATTTCGTTTCAAATCCAAATTTTTATTATTATCATTTTTTGCATCCAGAGATATTCTTCATCCACAGACACAGCCACCTATGCTGACGCTGCATATTCTACATGAGCTATGCCATAGTCTCAACATGCCAAAGCAGAGAGGCGATATTGGAGATGCCAACTGTGACAATGTCACACGGTGTGATCACATGACCATGTGTTCGTGTTTGGCAAATCTAATTTTGAGGACATGCCACACAAATCTTATTGCGTGAACAAAATAAAATTTGGGAATTGCCCAGATTAATTTTGAACATGGGTACACGCATTTCTGTATCAGACAAAGTTGCGTTTTTTGGTCTGGGCAGGTCAGTTTTGAATGACACTGAAATGTGATGTCATCACTTGATCACACCAGTGAAACTGCATTTCCACTTCATGGGTCACAGAATGCTTTTGGATCAATACTGGAGACTTTGTACTATGCTTAGGTGCCATGAAAAGCAGTCTTGTCATCCCCCAGCAAGCTGATATGATAATCACCTGCTGCGATTGCCGTGTGTGCATGTCAGACCTCCAAATGTGTGGCGATGTGGAGCATCCCTGACAACCTGAATGTTTATGGACAGCTTCACGCATACCTAACCCAGACGTTGCAACCAACAAAAATAAAAAAGGCCCAAGGCCAGGACACGCTGTGAAATAACTTTCAAGCATGACAGTGCCCTTTCTGTACCTCACAATGCCACTTCCAGTGTGCTTATCGCAATGACAGGAGAGAGAAAGCTATTGGAGCATGCAACAAACACCTGCAAATCCATTTATATTTAAAGGATCCAGAAACCTTCCCAGTAAAAGATTAATACAGCAGTTTAGTATAATGGTTATGTCACTATTGTGAGTGGCATACGTGTTTCAAAGTATCAATTACATGTACTGGAAGAATTTTCGTAGCACATTCTAATCAATTATTTATTTTAAAAACAGTCATGACAAAGAGGCCAGGTCATACAATGAAGCATGTTAGCAGTGAAAACTATGCAGTGAAGCATACCACCCATGGTTCTTTATAGGAAAGTGGAAGACCATCTGACATTTAGACTCTACACGGAGGCATCAATGGAAAATAAATAAACATTCTGCATTGTATGCAGCCTTGAGGGAACAAAATTCTTAAATTACTGTTATTCATGACATTTGTACAGTATACTTCTTACGAGATGCAAATTTTTCACATCACATGAGTTCAGATTTTAGCCATATTTGTACCTCAAATTGTCATTATAATGAACTATTTTATGAGCAACTTTGAATAGACTTGTTTTTTCTTTAAGTTATTCTTATTTCTTACATTTACAACATAAAAAAAAACCATACGGCAGGACGGATCTGCAAATAAATATACAATAAGCTTTGAGTTGGAAAATTTATTGATATATCAAAAGAAACCTTCCTATTTAATAACAGAGTGCACAGCCATCAGCACACTTGAAACAAATGCTCCGCTTCATGGCACGGACCAGCTTGGAACATATGTAATGACAGCTGTGCAAAGTGCTCAGCACTGTCTTTCAAATAACTTGGTATGTTTGTAATGGCTGACAATAGCTGGAATGAAATGATGTACGACAGCTCACACGCCTTTTGAGTGTGGCCTTAAACCTCAGAGAAAACCACATGAAACTACGGCCATGAGTGGAACGTGACAAAAAGGACCAGTCAAGTGAGCACACTCTCCACGTCAGTAAGACACAAGCGAAAGGCAAGTTGACCATGAGGTGCGCTCCATCTACTGGAAACATATTGAAATGTATTAACTTGGCAACAGTTCCCAACAAACTGTGGCACTGGCATCAGAGTAAGCTCGTCCAGGCCATGCTGTCGAGTCCTCGTGTTACGTGGGCTGACAGCTACAAAATACAGTACAGAGAAACACCACACCATTTTAGGGGACTTCATTACACAATTTACCAATGACAAAACTGAAATACTGGAAGCCTTCATGTGAATACTCTCATACAAGCCACAAAAAAAAAAAAAAAAAAATCTGGCTTTGGAAATAAGGAGCATCTACAGATTTATTTCATATATAGTAGTGATCCTCATTTTGACCCTAACCTGGGCATATAAAATCGATAAAATCGTGAATGTAGACACATGTACAAGCCGCAATGTTGTGGCACCAACATGAGCCTTTTTGATCGTGAAGTGACAAGATTAGTTATCGTTACCTCGAAAAAAAAGTGGTTAAAAAACAAACAAATATGCCATGCACGCCTGCCAACCAAGATGTACATGGGAAGTGCACAGAGCACTGCTTACAAAAAAAAAAGAACCACAAATGTGGAATCAAACTATACTAAACTTGGAACTATAAAACACCATGGTTAGTTATGATTCGCACTGAAATTTTGACTAAAGTATTCGAAGTTCGTGACAACAAATACAGGTAATGTCCAATTGGCAGTGGCCCCTTCATATTTCTTTTTTTTTATTTATATGCTTCACCCTATCCCACTCTCGCATTTCCACAAAGCTGCCTTCAGACTGCTGCAGTAGCAAATGTATTGACTTGAGAAAACACCGATTCCAACACGGAGATGCACTGTGCTGTTACAGTGGCCCCTTCATATTTTTAATATGCTTTATCGCATCACACTGCTATTTCGACAAACTGCCTTTAGGGGTCTGCTACGGCCGCAAACTGATTGACTTACAAAAGCAATCGTTCAAACCTACGCGGCAGCAGTGGGGGCTTAAATTAATGCTGTTTTGGACCAAATAATTTGGAAAAAATCTGCAGATTTTCAGCATTCGAAATTCCAGATGTTTTTATACATTGACATCTACAGGGTAGATTAGCAACTCCGCATTCGAAGGGAGCACGCCCTTCTCCCCCAAAATCAGTTGGGCCTACACGGAAATTAAAGGGAGGAGAGGTAAAGGAAACAGTCTTTTCCTGTCACATATAAAATGTCAACACCACATTAGTTGCACCAAATGATGTAAATAAATAAGATTTGGTCTTTGCATTGCCTCATTCTTGAAAAAAAAAACATTGAGACAACACAACCCCTAGAGCACATCACCTCCCAAGCCAAAAGAAACACTTCAATGATCCTATCTCATGAGAAAGTGCTTAGGGGGATACTCTGTGAACTTTATTCTGCAATTTCACTTTGAAGTATTCGAAAAATAATAAACAAGTACAGGGCAGACCATTTAAAACTTACACATGTCGTGTTTGCTTGCAGTCCAATCGGTGTACAATCTGCAAAATACGGTGAAGCTAAGGACACTACGATGAGCTCCAGACGGGAGTCCGCAGTCTCAAGGCATTGGGTATGGCTTAACCGCTTATATAGTGCAGAACCAGTTACAATGCGGTCTTTTTGGACTCCCGTTTCCCATTCCATAGAACTCATATACAGTTGACTCTCGTTAATTCAAACTCGAAGGGACCTCTAAATTTTGTTTGAATTATCAAGAAGTTTGAGAAATTTGAATTATCAGAAGTTCTTAGATTACTTTCGGTGAGGTGACACTACACATTATGATTAGGCATTGATTTTATGACATTTAAATATTTTAAAGTGTTTTTAAACCCTAATTGCACGCAAAAAATCGAAAGCAGAGGGGTAAAGTCCACAAGTTTATTGGCCATTTACTGCTGATTAGACCTTTTAAATAAATCGTGTACTGCCAACTGCTTCTTTGCAAGAGATATGTCCCTTCAGCACAAAGCTCTCTATACCTCGTGCTGCACCTATAGGAACACAACCACCACAGAGGCAGAAGAACTTGCCATTGCTTTGGAAATAGCTCAAAAAGGCACACGAGTGATTGTTAGTGACTCTAAGTCAGCCATTAAAACTATGATATGGGCAGGATCTCTGCTACAGCCGCCAAAATTCTAAGACAAGGACCAGTACCCACAGAGCTAATCTCACTAGTATGGTCCCCGGCCTATCAAGGTCTGAAGGGGAATGAGAAAGCACACGCGATCGCCCGACGGCTCACTTTCCGGTCGATCGACGCTGAACCGCCGCATTCGCGCGAGCAGCCCCTCTCCACAAGAGACGAACTACGAACGTTTCAGGAAAGCACCGCACACTATAAACTTCATTGTAAGATTTATCCAGAGGCAGCTAAACAGCTGAGCAAAAAGGAGGAAATTATGTGGCGAAAATTGCAAACCGGGGTGTTTCCAAACCTCACCTGGTACAGTAAATGGCACCCGGAAGTGTTCAACTCCAGCTGTGCGCACTGCAACAGCACTGCGGGTTTAGTGCACATGGTATGGACCTGCCCATCTTACAATGATCCAAGTAGAAGCGTAGAATCCTGGGAGGCCTTATTACACAGCCGTGACGCCGAAGAACAGCATCAACTCATCGGTCTCGCCCTGACCGCCGCCGAGTCCCAAGGGATTCCCCGGCTGATAGCTAGGGGGATGATTGGGGGCAGAGGCCGAAGCCTCCTCCCTCGTCATTCTAGACTGGTGCAATAAACGTTACTTCTCTCTCTCTCTCTCTCTCTTACTGGCAAGGCCGTTTTCCGTGAAGGGCTGAGATGCAAATTTTTCTTTTTTTAGACTGTTAGGGTTATACAAGCACACGAATTTTTAGAGAGTAGTAGAAAAGCAGCAGATATTTTCTGGTATGAAACCGCAAAAGGTATGAATTAACTGAATGATGGAATTTGAATTAAGAGGTTTTTAATTTTAAATACATTGAAAAAAATAGAGGGCCAACCAAAATATTGAATTGGGTTTGAATTACCTGAAAGTATGAATTATCAGAGTTTGAATTATCGAGAGTCTACTGCAAACCCATACTGCTTATCATACAGTCCCCCAAAATAAAAGACCGGTTATAATGCGGTTACCGGAAAATCTTTGTGACAGATGCGGTAGCGAGTACGCGTCTGAAAGGAGGCGTGCTTGATTGATATGAGGGGTTTAACGTCCCAAAACGACCGCATGATTATGAGAGACGCAAAGGAGGCGTGCTGGTTGCGCCGCTGGGAAGCGAGCGATGAGCTCGTTACGGAGGAAGAGAGCACGCGGAGTGAACGAACAAAAGACAGCGGGAAGAAAAAGAAAAGAAAAAAAAAGACCCCGGCACTCTTCGCGGGCTCGCCGAGTAAAGGAAGAGGGCGGTGGCCTCAGTGACGGATAAGCCTTTGCTTTGGCGCCGATACTGCTACATTGTACGCATCGCTAGTGTGGTTCCGGCACGTGGTTCAACAGCTAAGGCACGTGCGATTCCGCCCTCATCAACTGCACTTAAAAGTTTCCTGTCGGCAAAAGCGCAGTCATTATCGAGCTTGCTACAGCCTACAAATACCGCGTTAGCTACCTTGTCTATAAATTTAAAACCCTTTACGACTCTGTAATGCCAACTTTTGCCTTTGTTGCCAGTGTGCCGTCTTACGCAAGCTTGGGGGGTTTTCGTCGTCCTCGCTCTCTCTGCTGCTAATGCAAACGCAGGCTGTTCTTGGCTCAGTGCCTGAGTGCAATCTTATCGGCACCGAGTCTTCGTGTCTTGGACAAACTTACCACAACAACCGTGAACGGCAGGCTAGGCTTAATCGGCGTTTGTTGCGTCTCGATAGCGATCACGTGCTAAGTTGCGGTTTGGTACAGAGTCAACGCAACTCTTTGCGGTCGCTCCACATGATGGGAAGGGATACATATCATCAATGAAAACGAGGGTAGTGCTTGTAGCGCTCCAATGGTGGTTCGCGATTCAATTGCCACGTCTTTGAAATCGGTAGCGCGTCCGTGAAATCGAATGACTGATGTCTTCCAGCACTTAAAATTCCGGACGCGATGGAAAATAGTTTCTGTATAACGCGCAAAATTGAGGTGGTCTGAGAAGTAGTCGACGAATTTTCACGACGGTGCTTTCTTTTGCAAGGCCCCCTCTTTTTCACGTTCATTTCGTTGGCAATGCGTGTCTTTGGACGTTAAATTTATTTTTAACATTCGAGAATTTAAAAGGATTCAAGCACCATGCATCACATGCTTCGATTCTTGGACACGTGTAGTTGCATGCTAAACACGTTTTGCGCAAGTGCGGCTTTTGCAAAATGTTTTGGTTATAATAGTTGTTTTGGTTATAGTAGTGTTCCCGCGACTTACGTTATAAGCAATAAGTACTGTATTCTACAACTATTCAAAAGATATTCGAATCGCTTCACGCCCAAAATTTTGCTATTCGTGCAGCTGTAATATTATGTAATATATATTTTGTATTAAACAACTGCTAAATAATTAACATGAAGGTTGTCACACATAAGGAACTAAGACGAAAATATGCTCCATACTAGTAAGCCCTCGTTTTAACATCACTAGTGTGACGAGTAGATGCAGAGGTGAGCAAATGCTGCATTGCTTCCTGCTTCATTATCTTCAATACTTCAGGTTATGCAATCCCGAAAACTAGGTGTATAGACAGGCTGTCCAGTTGAAACCACCAACCATCTCTGCTTGCCCTCTGCTTGACTTAACACACACTGGCATTTTTCCATTATACATGGTCGCCTTGCATCTACACACATCTTTTTTTTTGTTGCTTTGTTTCAGGGTGGAAAGTAACAAGCAATCGGTAGCCACAAAGCTGCTAAAGGCAAAGCTTTGCTCCTCGTCATGCAAGTAACCTTGATATGCTCATAATAAATGTGGGTTTTAAGGTTCCAAGACCAAGATATGATTATAAGAGGTGCCATAGTGGAGGGCTCCATAAATTTTGACTTTCTGGAGTTTTTTAATGTTCACTGTTGATCTGGTCATGAACAAGGTTAGTTACCGTATACACGCGTGTAAGGGCCGCTTCCCGTTTTTAAGAAGCACATATTAAAAAAAAAAGTTGTGTGTAAGGGCTGCATCCGCACTTTCCTTGACCCATGCGTATTCGAAATGCGCGCGCGTGTGTGAGCTACTAGGCGTTGTTGTCAGTAGATGGCGTTAGAGAACACAATTCTCATCATCACCATATAGTACATCATTAGAATAATTTGTTGGTTTTCTTCATGCTAATATGTTCATGAAGTTGACTAAAAATTTTAAGTTTTTTCAGTAGTGTTCATACACCCGCCAACTAAAGGTTAAAGCGGGATTTTATCTTTAACTTCTGACACTTCTATACAACCACGCTATCCATATCGGCATTAGCATCACCAACTTTGGCATTTGTGCGTTGTTCGGTCATTGTGCTGTTCAGCCTGCTATGTGCTCGAGTTTTGCGCACCGTTGAATGACTCTGGGACTCTTGCTAGTTTTCTGCGGGATGTTTACGTTTTGGCACGATGGGCAAGCAGCTGAATAGCTAAACAGCTGGCTATAAGTTGAAGGTGATCGAGTTTGCTCTCAAGCACGGGAAACGGGCCGCCGGCAGAAAATTCGACGTTGACGAGAAGTGTGTTCGAGGTTGGTGCGCCCAGAAGAAAGCTTTGCAGAACACCAACATCAAAAAGCGCGCTTTCCGAGGAAAACAGTGCAAGTATCCTGATTTGGAAGAGGAGTTGCTCCGCTATGTGACTGAGGTGCGGAACGATGGTTTTGCACTCACTACAGACATGCTGCGCATGAAGGCACAAGCCTTGGCACGTGCGAAAAATATACCGGCCGGGGATTTCAAGGCTAGTGCTGGCTGGGTGCGAAGGTTTCTGAAAAGGAAGGGACTCTCCTTTCGGCGAAGCACCACGCTGTGCCAGCGGCTGCCAGAAGACTATACCGACAAGGTGCTTAGTTTTCACAAGCATGTCATCGGCCTGCGCCATCAGCACAGTTATTTGTTGTCGCAAATAGCGAACGCTGATCAAACTCCTGTGTGGTTTGACTCTCCCGAGAACTACACAGTCGAAGTAAAAGGCAAGAAGAGTGTCGCCGTGCGCACCACCGGCACTGAGCGCCAACGCTGCACCGTGATGCTTTGTGTGTCCGCGGACGGGCGGAAGCTACCCCCGTACGTTGTTTTGAAAAGGAAAAGAATTCCCAACGAAGTTTTCTCCAAGGGCATCATAGTTAGAGCCCAAGAGAAAGGATGGATGAACGATGATTTGGTGCTAGACTGGGTGAAAAGTGTTTTGCAGAACAGACCAGGAGCTTTGTTGGCCAAACATTCACTTTTAGTATTGGATAGTTTTTGCGGCCACCTTACAGATAAGGTGAAGGAGCAGCAGCGCTGTGTCGGCACAGACATGGCCGTGATTCTAGGCGGCCTCACAGGAATGTTGCAACCATTGGATGTGAGCGTAAATCGACCATTCAAAGTCGAATTCCGAAGACTCTACACGGAATGGATGGCAACCGGCAACCATGAGCAGATGCCGACCGGACGGCTGAAGAGGGCACCGCTTGCTACTGTTCTCGGTTGGGTATTGTCGGCGTGGAGCTCGGTGTCGACGGACATTGTGTCCCGAAGTTTTAAGGTCACTGGGATATCCAACAGCCTGAATGGCACCGAAGATGACTGTTTGTGGAATGATGGTGCTCCGCAACACACCATCTCGGACTCCGAGTTAGAGGACTCGTCGAGTGACGACCATTAAGCGCACACGCGGCATACTGCAATAAACGCTCTTCGTTCACTAACTGGTACGTTGTTTTTAGTTCACAAAAAAAAAAAGTTCCGTGTAAGGGCCGCACCCTAAAAATTAGCCCTCACTTCCTGAAAAAAAAGTGCGGCCCTTACACGCGTTTATACGGTATGTTGCAAATGATATCCATCAGCCAGAAAAGGGACGATGTGAGGACTTGTTCTTGGAAAACTATGTGGTGAACTGTAAGTGTGCCACAGTGCAGCAGGTGGCGTTGCCAGCGTGTCACTGACTGACATTCCTTTCTCTCCCTCTGCATCGCCAACAAAGGCGTGGAGAGGGAGAAGAAAGATGAACTGGTTCCAGAGTCTACTGCCTTGAACGAACAATAACATTATTTGATATCGAGACTCTCAGCAACACGCTTCGTCTCTACGTCACTTGCGCATACCAACAACCACGATCTAACTTTCCATGTACTCTCACTTTCCAAACATAGCCTTAGGCATTATGCATTGTTGTTCCTCCTGGTGCTGACTGCAATGATGTGCTACAAAGCTGTTGAACTTGCTCATAATTGCACCACTTAATAAAACAACAATGTTCCATCATTGGAAGAACTTACATTAGCCAAAAGCTGGCAAGCTTTCGGTGATTTGTGGTCAAAGAATAACAACAACTTGAGACTGATATGCAATGAAAACTAGAGGCCTGCCAATAGAAAATGAGAAGTGCAACAAAATCTATAGAAAATAGCAGTTTCTGCATTGTTGGTTGGAGGGCACCAAATGCAAGCACGCATGGTAAGCGAGGCAAGATCTTTCGGTGGTAGCAGAGTAATAGTGCTGAAGATCGATTTTCATGTTTTTGCACATATATACATATAAAAAAGTTCAGAAACTCATTAAACTTTCAGATCAAGGTGTATGCAACATCCATATAGTGTGAGAGAGGCACATTATGCATCGCAATTTCAAGAAAGGTTCATGATGTATTAAAACTTGCAAACATTGGTTACTATGTTTGCTCAATGCAAAAAAAAAAAGACTAAATGCAAGAAAACTTATGAGAAAATGTCCTGCAGAATTAGTTTGAAGAACCATAGGGTTAAAGAAAGTCCTGCATTTTGCTTCTTACCTACATAATATATTCCAGTATATACTGTAAACAAAACATGGCCTATACTAAATGCAAGTTCAAGCTGTGACATTAATTGGGATCAATAAGTAGTGTACACACTGCTTATTCTTTCACTCGATTTTATAAACCCCTGGTCCCGTTTTCCAGTTTAACAGAAAACAAAATGCATGCATCATTTGCACCTTAACCATTTTCTTCCTTTTTATGTTCCATTCTGTGCACCACCTTATCTCCTTTTTTTTTATAAAACTGATTACACAAAGCCCACCCACATTATACCTGCCAAATTTAAGAATTCTGAATCCGGGAGATTTTTGCAAGGGGGGGGGGAGGGGCTACATTGACTTATTTTCTCCACCCCCCCTTTTTTTGCACAAAAAAAAAACACTGCAAAAAAAAAAAAAAAAAAAAAACAGGAGAGCGGACGTCCACAAGCATAGCCGTTGCCATCTCATAACTTGGAGAGGCCGAACCCATGAGGGTAGGGTTTCCCAACTACAGTCGAAACCTGCAATAACGAAACCCCGCGAGTGCAAAATTCCTGCGGCAACAAAATATTTCCGGAACCCCGGTGAACGTTCATAGAAGCCCATGTATTACGTATCTTGCAGCAACGAAATGTTTTTGGACAGCGATCCCGCATTAACAAATTTTCTACCACAGTGCGGGCCTTATTTTACCTTCCTGCCAAAGGTTAACTGTCGAATATATGTTCGTATGTGTGTTATGCGCACTCAAAATTTGTAAACGTCTGCTTTTGCCGCGCTAGCGTGGGTACCGCCAATTTTGTTTACTTAAGGGGAGACACGGCTTCGGGATCTCGAAATCCGCGCAGAAGTGCTTCGAAAAATTCCTTTCACTCACCTAGGTAGCGAAACTTTTTCTAGAAATCGGGAGAAAACAGCGACTTTCAAAAAATTATGGCTTCGCGATGGTGGGACCAGGAGTCGGCTTCTTGGGCTAATCGGAAAGAGCATTTCTCCGTGTTTAACCCTCTCGACTCAGCTGGCTCCTCCCTTTAAAAACAAGTGCACAAAAACCAAATGTTTGAAGGTCGTTTCGAGGCCCTTGATTGGCTGTGGCCGCCATGTTGCGTCAGCTCGCCTCACCATTGGCCCGATGCTCGCTCCGGGAGATCGTCGTCTGCTGCTTGTGCGTCGCGCGGACATGACTCTCGAAAATTGCTATGTCGTGACGTGTTCACGGCTCGATGATCACTTAAGATATAATTACGCTTTAGTAAGGAGCAGTAGGCGGATGCGCGATCAGGTTACTACGAGCGCGGCACGTCATCGGAGTCGTCCTTAGCCCTCACTCCGCCGACAGCGAGACTGGAGGTGGGAACGACACGCTAGCGCACTCGTGGCGACGTGCTTCGTCGCAAGAAATGAAGCTGTAAGCGGCGGTACGGTCAGATTACTACGAGTGGCTGCACCAGATGCATGATCAGATTACTACGAGCGGTCGCGCGGTCTACGAGCGCAGCGCATACCGCGCGTACCGCGGGCAGGAACGACGCGCTAGCTTCCAAAACAACCCGCGGGTTGTTTTGGCTGCGCTGGACACCCTTCGCTCCTTCTTCAGTGCACATGACGACGTAGCAACCAGTGCGAAGGGAGAGCGAAGGGAGAGCTTTTCCAGTGCGAAGGGAGAGCTTTGAAGTTGTTGCATGGCAAGAGTCAGCAAAGTAAGTTGACCGACTTCTGGCAATAAATTTTTGTTCTGCTGGCCGTATCACCGTTTTTGTGTCTCGTACTCGCGGCAACGAAATTCTCGTGAAAACGAAAGGAATTTTTTGGTTTCCCCCGGCGATTTCGTTATTGCGGATTTCGACTGTACAGTAGAAGGTACAAGTCTCGAAGAAGGGGCGAAGATACTTATATCTCCTGAAATTTCGCATCATCAAAACAACTAGCAAAATCTATTTCTGTCAAAAGAACTTGTGTATGCCTTCCCAAGACATACGTAAATTGATGGGAGGGTGCAGCCGGCTGAAGGGAAAGTGCGGGTCGAAGCTTCGCTTGAGACCAACTAAAGACCGAATGCCAAAATATAGCCAAAGAACGCAGATTGACAGGAACAATGCATGTTTTAGATTCTTCAAGCAGGAAAGCCAAAATAGTTCTAGCCTTTTTGACATGTTTATTGCCTTTAATATACCGCTGCGATAGCTGCATATGTCCTTTTGAAGCTTCGAGCACGCCGATCTGTGCCTTTGTTCAACAGTTTCGGTACTAAAGTTTATGCGACTCACTGCGATGAGGAGATGTGTTTGGAACATCAAAATTTTGTCTCGTTAGACATAATTGAATTTGGCTGGGAATTTTTATGAACGCTGATCTGCCATTTTCGCATCGCTGAGATTCTACTGTACGATTAGATGAACGATTCCTAAATTTGTTTACAATAGAATGCAATGATGTTCGCAGAAAGAGTGGATCTGATTGGGCTGCATCTTATCAAAGCGGACAGATCACGCACAGAAATTTCTATTTTGGGAGATTTTCCTGACAACCGTACAAACGTAAGAGCTAAACGTAATCCCGGAAAATCCGGGAGACTTAGCAGGTATGCAACATGAACAATTTCTACATCAATGAAAGTGGCATTCTCAAATTGTCTATTAAAAAGGCATTGACATAAAATTTCGCGGCCGAGATAGCCTGTGGGATCCATTCCCAGGAACATTCGTATACACTCGAACCCCACTACAATGAAACTGAAGGGGCACGGAAAAAATTTCGTTGAAGCGAAAATTTCGTTGTTTTTTGTGGTGCCAATGCGTGTTTTAGACTTTGTCAACATATTTTCAGGTTCTGAAATTGCATCGAAATGTTAAAGATTAGGTTTACTGTATAGCAATAGACGTATGAGCCTGGAATCGCATTGTGAAATTTCGCTGAAGCAGGAGGGGCAGAAGAAGTGTTCGTTGTGGCGACAATATTTATGCATTGACTACTATGAACTGCTGACGGGGAACTGTGAATTTTTCGTTGTAGCGAGAATTTTGCTGAAGCGGCGTTCGTTGTAGCGGAGTTCGACTGTATCATCTGCAAAATATCAACAGCGAATATAGCTTGGAAGGTATTTTAAAGGAATTTTGGAGGAATTTTGAAGTTTGCGTGAGCCCTTGACTCCATCGTGCCATTGACACTATCGAACCCCTAATACTTCCCTCACGTCACCAGGCAGGATTCAACAAAACAAGTTATAATTACATCATAGCCGCCATTTTTCTTTTGCCAAGTTTGTTCCAGCAGTACATATTTCTCGGCGGCTGGTTGTCAGTGCATGGGCGTGGCGCATGCTTGGAAAATTTTGTGTTTGGCGACATTGCAGTCCCATTTCCTATTCGAAAGTAATTTTTGATGCAGACTGAGCGAAAGCGTGTCACAGTTCTGTGTGCTAACATAGTCAAGAGCTGCACATGCTGAATGCCGACAATGTCACCCAATTTTTGGAGCTCTCTCAAACCGAAACTGAAACAGACCGATAATGATTTGCCTGTAATATTCTGTGCTGCAGCAAACAATGTGGCGTGTCAAGCCCCAAGCAACACATTGCAGCAGAAAAACGCGAGGCCAAAGTTTTTGTGTGTACCCCTTTAATGTTTATTCTGTGGTTAAGACATTAATTGCTATGAACAACAGCACAAAGCACAACAGATGCTATAAAACTGGCATATGTTAACAAAACTAAAAGCAAAGGTAAGAAGACGACTGCTTTTAAAACTTAAAATACCTGTGTAAGCTGCTGTACCCAATGAGACTCTGCACTGACATATATAGGCAGGGGCCATGTGGCCCGGTGAAAATGCCCTTAAACCTACCAGTATTGGAACGTGCAACCGGCATGGGAGGCAGTGCGCTCCAGGTTGAGCCATTGAACACCTCAGCGGATGCCAACTCCTTGGAGCCATCGCTGCCTCCTATCAGATAGACGAGGCCATGTAAAACGGTGGCGTCAACACGACCCCGCGGGGTCTGCATGGGGGCCAAGGTGCTCCAGCGATTTGTGGCAAGGTTGTAGGCCTCCACAGTGCGCAAGCACTCTCCACGATCATATCCACCTGAACATAATCAAACAGCAGAAAAGATGGTTACGGGTTTGTCTATAAGTATTCCATGATGGCAGATGAAAAAAGGATAAGCAGAGCTGCTCAAATAACATGAGTGATGCTCAAATAGCAAACTACAAACAAGCTGAACAGTGAGCAATAAGTATACCTACAAATCTATTGCCAGGAAACAGCCTTTCAGCTCTTCACTATTCATGATGCACTCGATTCAGTTGGATATATAAAACAGACAATAGAGCTGGTTTCTTCCATAGACAAGTGTAATTACCCGTGCCACACGGGAATAAAAAAATGACATTCGGTAGTGAAGGCATTCAGTTCCCGAATGACATTTTTTCGGCGGCGCTGCTACACGTCCAAAGCGAATGACATTTGACTTGATGTCGATTGAAGCACTTTCTTCGTGAGCATTGGGTGAGTGGCAAAAAAAAAACAAGCGTTTACAAGCTTCATACACATTAGATAATAATTAAATGTATAAATAAGCATATTATGCTGCCATTAGATTTTGTTTGTTACTTTGTTTCACGACGTTGCGACCGACCGTGAAGCAACTTAACCCAAAGCTAGTCAGATCCGTAGCGTAAAAACAAAATGGTGCCTGTCGCATTTATTTTACGGCGTCTATCTACCAGCTGAAGATAAGTTTTTAAGCACTTGTTTAAGTGATTAGTGTAAACAAAATACGTGCGAAGCTTCCTTCCAATAGAATCAAATGTCATTTTTACAATTACTTCACCAGCTCTGCCGTCGAGAGTACACATTTCTCGGTCGAATGAGTTCTGGCGATGGTATTAGGTGACGAATGGCATTTGGGCGAATGCCATTTCATTCATCTGTGTGGCACTGCGCGAACAACATTCAATCTAAAGACATTAGGAGGTAAATGCCATTTTCTCTACCCATGTGGCCCGGATATAACATGGTCCTGCATTGTCCATGCCATGAAGGAAACGTAAGAGCTTGCATTGTTCCCAGCACCCAACTCTTAAGAGCACTGCACTCAAATGCAAAAAATGTTCATGCATTTAGATCTTTGGTTTTTGTCAAGCTCAAAAACTTGCCTTTCTTTCACTATATTTTATGTAATACTCAATTTGAGAGCTACCAAAGTTGGCTTTCAGCAATCAGACTTCGTAGCTTATTGCGGCTTGCAGTGCAGCTCTACATCTATCTATTCAATTGAATGGTTTAAGTATGTGGATCTGTTTATGAGAACCATTACATATATAGAAAACGCTACCATACTCTGCGTCTGTGTTATTACAAAACAGGCCATTTGTTTCATGCTCAGTGATGGAAGCGACATTTTGCTTTTTGGAGCAGGTTTTGGAGCAGAAAAAGTTTTGCTTTGGGGCAGCCTTAAGTGCCTCGGAGCAGAAAAAAATGCTATAGCTTAGGGTTGCTATTGGTGTTTTCGGAGGAGATGCATGTTCCTAACGACTCCTGAAGTCTAAAACCCGACTTAAGCATCCAATTAATATCTATATTATTAAACATGCTGTATGCTAGTATGCAGCGAGTATACAAGCAGTATAGTTGGCATAAACCATGTTGGGGGGGGGGGGTCAAAAGAGTCGGACTTTTCTTGTGTTCAGGTTGGGGAGGACACCCCTTGCAAGCGTCCCACTTGAGATTTTGATTTAGCACATGATATCATTGAGTTAACACTTGAAAATAGTACAACCAAATTTTTAAAAGGCTTTTATCTTTTACTGCATACCTGTGTTAAATGCCCCTCACCAGTGTGAACTATACAAATAGAAAAAAGGTGAACAAAAGAGACTGAATAGAACAATGCTATTGCTCAAGCTCAGACCCCATGCTCGTTTTTTTTTTTAATTATATTTGAAAGCACGATTTAATTCTTCTATAAATAAAAATACAACCCATATTAAAAATTCAAATTGGACACCATGACTTGATATGCGTCACCCCTTGAGACTTTTCTGGATTTACGCTACTGAGTAGCATACTATGGTGATTGTGCGTACAGCTTACCTTTGGTTTTGCTTAGGCTCACAGGATGGTCTAATTGTTCAACTTCATTCAATCTTTTGAGTTTGCCAACACCATTTTGGAGCAGGTTTGGAGCAGTTACTAGGAAATATTGCACTTTGGAGCAGCATGAAGCAGCACTTCCATCACTACATGCTTAATGAACATGCCAAAGCCTCCTTCATAATTGTTCGTGGGTTTTGAAAGGTTCCCCCATGCTCAGAGATATACCTTCTTTAGTTGCGTATTGAACCCACTCACATAATAAACCCATCCCCCACTTTGGCCCTTGAAAAAAAAAAAAAAAACTTTTCAAGGTATCTATTCATTTCATATGAGAGCTAGTGTCATTGATGCTCGCAACATTAAATCAAGCCATTATATCACAACATAACAACGCAAAAAAAGTCACAACATAGTTAAGCAACCATGCTAAACAGTTGCGAGTAGCACTAGCGCGGACGACATTAATCAAAATTTGAAAGTCACGCCCTTTGCGGCAAAGCACCATCTGCCAAATGCAGGAGAAACCTCTTTGCTGATAGTGCCACGCAAGCACAGCGGCACAAAAAAGCACGCGACACAGAAACACGTCGCGTGCCCGCTATCTCTGAGGCCATACAAAGCGCAACCACGGCGATGGCGCGTCGTGCACCCGCAACGTTTACCGCAACGTTCGTGTGCCACCATCCGACGCTGCGTTTTTGTTCTTGGGTTTGTCGCAAACTTTTTTAGGACATCTGCTGCGCAGGGGGCATTCGGCCGGTATGCTAGGTACGAACAGCATGCGCTGTAGCATGGGAACCAAGCGGCTGGACGACACTTCAGCGTCGATTCATGCGCTTTTGTTATGGGAGGAAACAAAAAGAGCTTCTGGCTACAAAAACGATTTGCCACGAATTTCTCGAGCCAAAACAAGCAAAGCCATCCTGTGAAATTTTTCACTGTTATAACTCCCGTGACTACTTCTTCTTCCGCGTAATGAACCGTTCTCTCAAACCTGCATTAACTTTTCCGAAAAAAAAAAAAAAGGTAGGTTCATTACACGAGTAAATACGGTAATATTGAAACACACTGGTCACAGTTGTGGGAACTTACCGCAAACAAGTAGCCTGCCCTGAAACTCTGCTGTTCCCATGCCGCATCGAGAACTCATCATGGGAGGCAGCGTGGTGTATCCAACCGTAGTGGTGCACACCTCAGGTGAGCTGTCGCCATTGTTGGCTGGACCGTTGAGTCTCTGCACCACTGACAGCACGATCATTGTGCCCGACACAACAGCCAATCCCATTGTACTGTGGGCTGCACACACAAGAACAGACACCTTAAGCTGGAGAAAATTTACATGTGTGCGCTTGCTGACACAATGCTAATGGCCTGTAGACAGGACTTGGACATGAGAAGATCTACACCGATGTAACAAATTTTCAATTTCCTAATCTGAATGCCACTGAACACCTGTGACAAGAAATTTTTGTCACGCAGCATTTATTAAAAGAAAGCCCTTGTTGAAAACAAGAAAGCATCACGGGACAATTATTTGAGCTAATCCTTTAATGTGCAATAGTACTACTGAGTAACGAAAAACAATCTTTAAACAATCTTTTGAAGAGAGGATAAAGCTCACTACTAGACATCTCTTGCAAAGGTATAGAAATAACACAGTCTGTGCTGTGCTCATTGTGTCTCAGATATGGCCCGAAGTGCGACAGTGGCGAAAAAGAACAGGAGAGTATTATAATAGAAAAAAGCTCACGAGCCACTGCAAGCAATGCTACAGTAACTAGATGTTTCAAACTACTGAACAGCATCTTAGCATTTCCAGGCCATAATGATAGCACACATGTATTTATGCCTCTATCAAACAGTGACCCCAAGCACACTGCAGTTATTGTGATTACTCGGGTCACAAAAGGAAGTAATCTGCATTTGAAGCCTTGATAAAAATTATTGGTGCTAAAAGGCTTTCTGTAGAGATCACTTTTCCTAAAATTTATGGAAAGCTCTGCCCAACTTTGCATTCAACATGCATGCTTTTCTTGAAGGTACAATCCATAGTAAAACAGCAATAATGAATCAGTGTCAGCATGGCAGATGTGCTTGCAGTTATTCCGGGCCAGGCCTGTAAATACTGACAGGGTTGCAAACTGCTCCAAACACGTAGACAATGGTGGTAATATGAAACACTAACATTGGATTGTAGTAGAGATTAGTACATCATTGTCTTGAAAAATTAAACAGTGCAAATTATATCGCTAATGCTGCGCAATGACGCAGGTGCCTTATAATACACATAGCCATTCCTCATTTACCTAGCTGGCTTACCTCCAGTGGATGTAGTTGCAATGATCTTCCAATCCCGATCTTCCTCGTCTGAAGAAGATCCACTAGAATCTGAGCGGGTGTAAAGGAACTGGCGCGGTTTTGCTGGTGTTGTGATGCCCGAGCGACCCTTAGTCTTGCTGCCTTTGGGCTGCGACAACCGACGAGAGAGGCGCTTGTAGTCTTGAACGAGCTCAGTGTCCTTTGCATCCCCAGCTTCAATGTCATTGCAGTCATGTAAGGTGCGGTCAAGGTTCAGGTAGAGCATGTGTACCTGGAAATAAATTGAGCCATATCATTAAAGAATGAAATCAGAAGCACATATTTATGCATTAATTATTGTGTTCAATTGAAAGAACCAAAATTGCATTGACTAAGCACCCTTTGTACATTTATTGGTATGAGAAGCAGTTCTCATAGCAAGTTGTATATATGTTGTAAATACAGTGTGTAGGAAGCAAGGAAGATGTGGGATGACTTGAAGACTGCCTATGTGGCCGTTCTATTGTCTCACGCTTATTAAACGTCTAAGCAGAGTGGTAGCAGCTGCAGGTGTCCAGAACACCAGTAGCGTGAGCATGTTCTCTACTAGCTTGCCCCTCAAGCTTTAGGCATGAGCTGCGTGAGAGGCACGGCACGATGGCAGGAATATGATAACGTTGGTGATGGGCTATGATGATGACACTACAAGCGTACACAGGGTTTGTCCGTAAAGTATAGAGACTGGGTCCCGTGAGAAGAATTTATTGATCCGATTAGTGTGTACGGCAAATGGTCTTTAATATAGTTTCCATACATTCAGCCAAACAGACTTTAATGCATCCGACTTTCAGAGGGTCTTTTCAGCATGAATCTCCTTCAAAGAGCCTGTGACAGCCCCTGATGGCAAGAGCACTGCTGACATGGTGACCTTTCAGGCTTCTCTTGAGCTTTTGGATACAGCCCTGATGAGAGCCTGGCACACTTCTTGAGGCTGCTTCTCAAGAGAAGCCTCAAAGATGTGCCAGACAGCTTCGCGCTGACAGGTTATTACTATTAGCACCAATTGCTACAGCAAAAGAGTCTGCAAAGGGTTCAACCACTTCAGAGCATCTGGCAGACTAACATTTATATGCCCTGGCTTTTCCAGGTTTTTCTGGCCTATTCCAGAGTAAAGGCATAAATAAAGCAATTTTCCCTCATCTTGTCAAAATTTTTATACAATTCTCCAAAAGTCCAGTTTCAATTTTCTTTTTTGAGGCCCTCTAATTTTTTTTATTGTGCTTCAAAATTTCTTGATCATTCCCAGTTGTCAGATATCATGTTAATACCATGTCATGTTCACTGCTTTGTGTCTCCCCTTGCTTCCCCCATGTCACGACACTGCAGTCAATACAACAAGTTATAATGATGTCATAGCCGCCATTTTTCTCTTGCCGGGCTTGTTCCAGTAGTCTATACTTCTTGGCGGCTGGTCATGAGTGTGTGGCTGCGGCGCATACATTAATAGTTTTGTGTTTGGTGACGCTGCATTCCCATTCCCTATTCGAAAAGACTTGTTGATGCGGACTGTGCAGAAGAACGTCACAGTTCCATGTCTTGACATGGCCAAGAGCTGGACACACTACAGGTGGTGATACGTACCGTATTTTCGCGCGTATAACCCGCACCAAAAACCCAAAAATTTCAGTGGCAAAGTGGAGGTGCGAATAATAGTGGGGTTTTTTCTATAGTGCTGCTTCACAGCAATGCGTGTTGTGCTGTGAAGCCCAATACCAGTGTAGTGAAGGCTACAGAGGCGGTTTCCGCAAATTCGTGTTGCTCCACAAGTAGCATGGCAGCTTGCGGCTGATTTTGGTTTCGCTTTCTTGTATTGTTGAAGCGTTTAGAAAAACATTTGGGGAGAGGCAATTCGATTGTTCAGTGTAAAATCTCACTGTCACACCACAAGTATATTTTTTGGACGTTCGCGGCCGCTCAGTGATCCGCCACATGTCCCTACGTCACGGACGCCATGTTTACTTTTGGAAAGGGCTTGCCGAAAAGGTGGTGCTGTCTAAGAAAGTTCCATAATAAATAAAGTAAGTTCCATAATAAATAAAACAGTATTTATTTCAGCAAGGCAAATGAGATGTTATAGTGCCTATAGAGATATCAGTAAATTAATGTACTACTTTTTGACGCGGTAGCAGGCATGCATTTCGGTTTTGTTGTTTCCAGGGTGCTGTTACAGTGTACTAAAAGGGGTAGTGCTGTCAAGTGTGAGCGCTCTTTACCTCGCTGATACCGCTAGTTCTCCACATCTCGACCCGTTTGCCAAGCCTAAGTCGATCTGTTCTGTCACCATGAGTAGCGTACGGCGGCAGGCCTTCACGGCACAGCAAAAGCTTAAGATAATCGCCGTCGCCGAGGAATTTGGAAATCCCGAAGCGGGAAGACAGCACGATGTGGAGGAGTCCAGCGTGCGACTGTGGAAAAAGAAGAAAAAGAGCCTACAAGCCGCGCACCGCGACCGTAGGTCATTTTGTGGCCCCAAGACCGGTGCCTGCAAGGGCTCTGCTCTCAATCAGATGGCGGACTACAATATGTCAACGCTTGCCGGCTTCTTATGAGAAGCTGCTCAAGTACCAGGGATATGTAATTGGCCTGCAAAAGCAGCACAATTACATTTTCTCGCAAATCGGCAATGTGGATGAAACTCCTGTTTATTTTGAAATGCCGTCGGACACAACGATTGAGAAGACGGGCAGCAGTTCGGTGAGCGTGCTGACCGGCGGGAACACGAAACTGCGCATCACAGTCTTGCTTTGTGCCCTCGCAGACGGCACGCAACTGCGACCGTACGTCATCTTGAAAAGGAAAACTCTACCAAAGGTTCATTTGCCTGCCGGTGTGGTGGTGCGCGCACACGAGAACGCGTGGATGAACAGTGACTTGTTCGTAGACTGGATCAAGACGGTATGGAAGAAGAGGCCCGGTGCGATGCTCGAAAAGAGGTCCATGCTCGTTCTTGACTCGTTCCGCGGCCACACAACTGAATAAGTGAAGAACCGCCTTTCACGCAACGGCACCGACTTAGTTGTTATACCCGGTGGAATGACGTCAATGTTGCAGCCTCTAGATGTGTCGCTTAACAAGCCCTTCAAAGTGCATGTCAAACGCTATTACGCCGAGCGGATGGCCGAAGGCTGCTGCGACTTGACGCTGACAGGACGAGTCCGAAGGCCTGATATTGCCCTATTCTGTAAGTGGATTGTCGAGGCATGGAAGGCCATTCCAGGTGAGATGGTGCGAAAAAGTTTCAAGAAATGCTGCATCACAAACAACATGGATGTAACCGAAGATGACCTTGTGCATAATAGTGAGGACTGCGGCTCAAGTGATAGCTCTAGCGAGAGCAGCAACAGTGAGTGAATTGTGACTGGCCTTGCAGACAGCATATTCTGCTTGCTAAATAAAGCTTTTTCTGTCTACATATGTGCTATGTTGCTTGAGCAGTAGCTTTTGTACAGCCTTTCGTGTATATCAAATGTGCAGGCAATACGCGAGGATCTTTTTTTTCTTTCTCGGCGAGCTGAAAGTGGGGGTGCGGATTATATGCAGGGGCGGGTTATACGAGCAAAAATACGGTAGTTGCACCCAGCGGCTTGTCGTTTTTGAAGCTCTCTCAAACAGACACTGAAACTGGTTGATAATGAGGAGCCTGTAATTATTTACCTGCCGTGTGCTGCTGCAAATGGTGTACCATATTATGACTGAAAAACCCCCAGCAACACATTGCAGCAAAAAAAAAAAAAAAAGGGGGGAGGGGGGGGGCCAAAGTTTTTGTGTCAGTACCCTTTTAAGCTTTTTCTTTAATTTCAACGACCTGAAAGTTTTGATGCTGAATGTACATTCTCCTGGAGAAGATAGGTGCCTCATACACGATGTTGATCATGCATTTTAAAAACTGTATGCTTGGTGGTGCATAAAAGCTTCTGGGCCTTCACAATTGATGTGCCTGTAAAATCTTCCCAGCTTGCTGGAGGCACCGTAAAGGAATTCAACTACAGATTTCTGGGCAATTTTGTTGATTCTGTGAAAAAGCAGTGTATGTGTGAACTAATGCTCTTCCTAGAACTTCTTTCTGTGTGATGCTTGTTTCTGGCGTGCCAGTGAAGCTGTAAGTGCAGCTTGTATGCCAGGCCATGAAGTGAATTTTAAGGACAACCGGCATTACATCTTCTTGCAATTTAATCACTGATACTCAACTCTACCTTGTGTTGGCATGACCGGGTGAAAAGATTCTTCAGTGAAGCGGTGCCAAAAGTGCTCTTGGCAAGTTATACCCCTGTCACACGGGCACCCCCGAAGACCGTTTAACTCCCTCGTCCTTACGACAACGACGATGCGGCCCGTGTCACACGGCCACCATTACGCAAACGAAGGTAAACGGAGCATTTCGCAAAGGACGTTCAACGATCTGCCTTCGCAGCGAAACGAAGTACTCTCGTCCCCAGCAGTCCAGAGGTCAGAGAAAAATTTCGAGCACTAAGTGGCCGCAGTGAAAGAATAATTCATTTTAGCAATACTAAAAATTTCTTCGTTGTACTGCCGTTGTCACACATTCACAACACGTGTTTGTTTACATATATTTACGCCCGCGAGAGTTCACTTACCCTCAACACCGATGCCCTACACACCGTGCCTCCCGAGTCAGGCCGGCCGATGCCAGCCGATCAACGTCATTACCAGCGCAATATCGTACTACTTCCTCACGTCTTCCGCTGTGTCACTCATGGCTGAAGAACACAAAGTGTGCGCTCACGAGGCAAAGAAGCATAAGAACTTTCGTACCGGGCATGTACACGGGCAACAAAACAACTAAAAGCACAATGTGGCTAGCGTCACTTGCAGCATCGCTACACTTAGCAACTGCATTTTTATTTGAAATTATTTTTAATGGTTTGTTAGTCGCATACCTACTTAATAGTGCTTTTTTGTAAAAACCGCATAACGAGGATTCACAAAAAATCCGAGATGAAATTAGAATACTTTTCCGAAAATCAAACAGCGCCAGCTGAGCCCCCTTGCGGCAACTGTTACAACCTTGTCATTGCCGTTAGACACTGCCACAACTCCTTCTCCGTCAAACCCCCTAGGGGAGATTTACGTTGACACTGTTCAACTGAGTTTGGTGGTGGCCGCGTGAAAGGGGTATTAGTGTCCTAATGAGAAATGGAAACGACCCTTTACTTGTGAATTGTCTTCCTGGCACTGTTTTTCTCATTCACAAAATGTGTGACCAACCAGACCAAAGATGCACAATTATGCTCGCTGTGCTAATAACAAAAGTTACCTACTTACCTTCTCTGTGAGGGTCTCCATGAGAACACCCTCCTGGTCAAATGAAGAGCGCATCCAGTCAAGTACCATATGGCACAGGTGCTTATTGTTTGTAGCATCCATCTCGATGCTGCTATGCTGCACAAGTTCTACTTGGATATGAGGAAGGCTTTGCAGCTCCTTGCTCTTCACTACCTCGGCTATGTTCTCCCGCAGGTATGCATCCACTTCTGCGACTAGCTCCTGGTTCATTGACTCCACCAGGATGGCTCGCACTCCTGTGCATGATGCAACAAAAGTTCTACTATCCTATGAAGAAATGCATATGTGCGTGCAGTGGGAAGAGGGGGGGGGGGAAAGCACCTATGAGGTGTATTGGGCAATTACTTACTTGGTTAGCTTTCTTTAAAAGTGCTCGAAACAGAAGCACCAACCGCCATAACACTTGCATAAAGATAGGAAAATGAGCTAACCTGCAGTGTTAGCTTAGCAGCTGAGGTGTCTACCTACTAATTTCGACGATGTGAGCTTGGTTCCTGGCCACGGTGACATTTTTATGGGGGTTAAATGCAAGAAAACCTGTCTACTACTTGTTAATTAAAACTAACAGACAATTATGCCAAAGAAAGTATAGGAGATATTAAAAGTAATTGTAAAGTAAATGTGAACCTTAAGAGACAAGAAAAGAGCAGAGTGGATTAGGGAACAAACAGGGGTTAAGGATATCACAGTTGAAATCAAGAAGAGCAAATGGACATGGGCCGGACATGTACTGCGTAGACAGGATAACCGCTGGTCATTAAGAGTAACTGACTGGATTCCCAGAGAAGGCAAGCGGGTTAGGAGGAGACAGAAGGTTAGGTGGGCAGATGAGATTAAGAAGTTTGTGGGTATAAATTGGCAGCAGCAAGCACAGGACCGAGTTAACTGGCGGAACATGGGAGAGGCCTTTGTCCTGTAGTGGACGTAGTCAGGCTGATGATGATGATGACGATGAAATGTAAAAAAGAAACATGGACGAAAAGATAACTTGCCACCGGCAGGATCTGAACCTGCGACCTTTGAATAACGTGTCCGGTACACTACCACTGAGCGTAGTTAGGCTGATGATGATGATGATGATGATGATGAAATGTGAAAAAGAAACATGGACGAAAGATAACTTGCCACCGGCAGGATCTGAACCTGCGACCTTTGAATAACGTGTCCGGTACTCTACCACTGAGCTACGATACAGTCATCCCTCCCGTCCACTTTATAGGAGTATGTATGTGTATTTGAACGTAGGAGCATTTATCAGCGCCGCCTTTTGCCATTTCGGCGAGTGTGGAACACTAATTTTTGTCTGTTGGCGTTATGTTGAAGCACGTGATCTTATACGAGCTGGCAGCTGACCAACAATCCCTCGCATACTGCCTGAGCGCACCAAGTCTGCCAGAATGAGACCCTCACTATGAATGCAGAAAAAAAGTGTAAATTGAAGGGCTCATTTTTTTTAACACAATATGAATTAGAACTAGCAGACAATGATGCCATGGAAAGTATAGGGCATGTTATTATAAGTAATGTTAAAGTAAACCTGAAGAGAGAAAAGTGGACAAAAACATAAGTTGCCCCCGGCAGGATCCGAAAAATAACTTGCACTTGCCAGTGACAAGTCACCTTTTCGTCCAATTTTATTTTTCCCATTTACTTTACAATTACTTTTAATAACATTCCCTAAACTTTTCTTGGTATCATTATCATTATCTGTTGCTCTTAATATTGTGTCTAACAAAAAAGATGAACCCTTCAATTTACACTTCTACTCTTCTTTCCTTCGTGCGCTACTTATGAGCCGCACGTCACAGTACCCTAGGAGGTAAAAGTTGATCTGGAGCTGCCCACTATGGCATGCTTCAATCATATGAAGTTCTAGCATGTAAAACCGTGGAAATTAGTAGCAGAAAATGGGCTAATCAACACTAATCTTAGAGTGTGCCACTTATGCCTGCAAAGGTTAGCAAACACATAGCTGTCTAAAGCATCTCACAAAGGGGTAACAGCAGGTTCTGACACATGCAAGCAGTGAAGTCAGTGAATGTGCACAAATATGTGAAAAGAACATAGTGGAAAGAATGTTGTTCCTCGAACTGAAGCGGACACAAAAATATAAAGCTCATATGCATGATTAAATTGCTTGCCCTGAAGTCCTTTTCCGCCATTCTTTGGTGACTGTGAGAAGGCCCTTAAGCGTCAACCAAGCTAACTGAATTCCACCCTAAAATACATTGAATAGTGTTAACTTACCTGTGCAATTGTCAGGAGTCAGGTGTTCCACAAGATACTTCCCACAATATTTGGTCACTGGATGTACTTTCAGCTTTGCAGCTGCCAGGTACATGGCTTTCATTTTTGATTTGGGTACTTCCAGCCTGCATATCAAAACTATCTCTAAGGAAAAGCTGGCTCTAAAAGCGCAAACACCATATTTCAGCCAATCGCCCTGCAGGTATTATGAGTGCAGAGCACTGCTCGTATTAAACTGCCGTTTTCTTGTGCAATTATGACTTCAACCGTTCAAAGAACTGTAAAAGACATTCTCTTTATATATGAGACAATACCCAGTTCAATTAACCAGAAAATTAAAACTCTGAGTAGCTTTTTTTTTTACTGATGCTTGAGTTATCTATGATATGCACTAGAACAGAAAGCAACTAGCACAAGATATTTACCCTGGCTTGCTAGTAAGTTCTTTTTTACATTGCCTGTGCTCTTGAGCTTTACCTTCACACACCGCGTTGGCATTACAGTAAAATCTCATTAATTCGACCCCTCTTAATTTGAAATTTCGGTTAATTCGGCCACAGCGTCTGGTCCCGTCCAAAATGTACATTGTTCTACGACTGAAAACTCTTATTATTTCAAACAAATTCGGCCACGCTTCAGTTAATTCAAATGCCCGACCACGGTCGAGTCACGACGGCGAAGCAGCAGCGGATTCTACCGGCCAAATTGACGGCGCACCTAAACAACTTTGGGATCGAATTGCGGCCTCTGATATTCGAAACTTCGTCCATGGGTAGTACATCCTTTTGCACCCAGTAAAAAATTCTGCTGCTTCAGTTGCTAGCATTGATGCATTGCTGTTATCAGCCTCTGAGGAAGTCTTGTACGCCGTCGTAAGCACATTGGCCTTCTGCGCAGTCTCTATAGCATTATGTGCTTAGAACAAACTTAAACAGTGATCGCGTAGCACCGAAACAGATGCACAGAACATTTCGGTGCTTCTGGCTATCATTCAAAGCAACCAAAAGCCAAAATGATTCTGACCAGACAAGGAATGATTTACATTTATGGCAACCAGACACCGGACGCTGCGATTACTGCTGGACTGCAGAGACTTCTGAAAGAAACTAATAATGATGATAATGATGAGTTGCACTTTCGCTTTTGCAAATGCTGGATTGTCGGCACCACAATGTTACAAAGATTCTGGTGCTATTTTCCTATTTATTACATCACTTCCATGAGTTTAAAGCTCTGCTTATGAACAAGCAATTAAGAGTAGCAAAATAGTATGTTATAATGATGGCCTTTATTATGGCCATGACTTCCATGGTCATTGCACAATAGCAAGTAGCAGACACCTGAGACAATCACTCTTCTGTAATACAAACATAGTGTTTTAAAGACAATAGTCTTTCTTGGGATACTTCAACACAAAAATTTTGGTCTTATTGTCATTCTGTTTGTAAATCAATTCAGCGACCTGGAAAAAATTTGACCCCTTGCTCAACACCCATCATTCTTGATCTGGTGTCTGTTTTCATACTTGTAAAAATTGTCAATCAAAAAAAGCAACTATTGCACTTATTTGAGGTGCATCATAACGTTAGGCAGTGTATCTTTTTATTTAGAAAATGCATAGATACGCAAACAAAAACTGCAGTGTTTATTACACTGCACTGACAATGCGACACTATGAATGAAAAAGCAGGCATTTCCTGCACTTCGCTAAAGGGACACGGTGCTGCCACTTACAGTAAAAATTCCTACCAGATGGCGCTGTATCTCATGCAGCGTAGAATGCTTTGATGCACTAGTTCACTACCACTGGAGCATTGAGGGACTCTAATGCAGCAGTTCCAGACTATCATCTTTTGACATCCTTTGCAGTGAAGCACGCATTTACGGGGCCTTTGCTTTTTTTTAGGAATTCTGTTGCACACAGTTTATCACACTCAAGAATCAAATATAGACTGAATGGTTCTAGAAGTGCATGTGAATTTTCGCACGATCTTTTTGGCAAAAATTCAAGAAAAAAAAAGAAGGCTTTCCACACAATAATACAGTAAGATTCAAACTTGGTTATTTTTAGTTTGTGTGACTTCAAACGTAGGAGCCAGGAAATTGCATTAAGCGGGAACGTATCTATGAGGTTCTACCGTACTTTGCTTTTGTGAGAAAGAATCCAATACTGTGTCATAAACATAGTTTACGAAAAAATTAAGAACGGCACGCATCCATCTTTCAGTGAGGAATCATGTTCTTGAAAAAAAAAAAAAGAAGCAGTGGCAGTATTTCCTTCACACAAAAAAGAAACAGTACATTACACTCTATACAAGCAAATTGCACTTCTACCATAGCAAAGCTGGCATTTTTTTCTCAACTACATGACACTACCAGAGGAAGACATTACACAGCATAACAAAAAAAGAACTTGTGTTTATCTTTTTCAGTTGCAAGCTTACTTCAATGGCTGCAATTTATAGTGGTTTATGATTGCACAAACGTGATCATTAGTCACATGTTTAAAGGGACATAAATGTGAAACAATAAATCGAATCTATAAATTGAACTCTGAGATTTGTGAAGTCATTAATTTCACTACAGCAGGTTTATTCATACGAGAGAAAACGAAAGTGAAATTTCATTTTTTAATGTAATGCCGAAATCTCCGAGCGTGACGTCACAGATTTCATAATGCATATTTCGTATTTTGGTGAAATCGGTTAAACAAAATTTTCTTAAACTTTATATGACCAAGCAAACGCAATCAAAATCTATGATGCAGGTGTCTGGTGTGGGAATTTTAAGGTGGTGTGACCATCGACATTTTTTTTTTTGCGAGTTTTCACACTTACCTTCTAACAGCAAGTGAGGTGATATTGGAATTTAAAAAGAGTAATTTACAAATACGAGAAAGATCATTTGTCGCTAGCAAATAAATGGCCTTCTAGTACAACTCTGCACTCGCCCTGCCCTGTCCATGGCGGTTGATTAGACGAATTGCTTAAAGAAAGAAAAAAAAAACAAGAACAAAATGAGTGTTTCAATGCCTCCTCAGCGAATACTTCTCCATAACCGACATGCTTGACTGAACACACCTGGATGTGTAGGCATAGTCCACAAGGCGTTCAAAAGCACTGATGTCAAAGTTTCCATTGATCTTGCATTGGTTCTGCAGTGTACCCTTGGTTTTCTGAGCCAGCAGCTCAAACAGGTAAGGACTCACACTGGCTACTACAGCCCGATGAGCATAAATCTCGTGCATGTCCTGGCCTGAACCGACCTGCAGTGAAATTGGACCACATTTTGAAATTAGGTGGATCTAAATACTTCTGGTTACTTTTGCAACATTTTTTTCATTATTACCTGATCATTTAATCCTATCTACTACACTATATGCGATGGCAATGAGTTAAGCCACTTGCATGGCTATGCAAGATAAAGACCTTGAATCTTTTGTACTATACTATATGCAATGGCAATGAGAAGTCACTTGTATGGCTATGCAAGATAAAGACCTTGAAGCTTTAGGAACCAATTCAGGGCTTTCACTCTCCCTCCCTCAACTTAAGAAGAATATTTAAATGCTGGAAATCAAAAATAAAATGCACGTGGCTTAATTAAAAAGTAAAATTTGCAACTTTTACCGTAAATAGCCACATAAAAATAAGCAAATGGCATCTATTCAGACCAATATTACACAAACAAGCTTTTTAAGGAAGATAAAAAAAATTTGGAGACAAATGCAGAAGTCAGAGTATCTGTATATCATGTACGACAGAAGACACTATTGTTAAAGATGTATATTATAATGGCTAAAAAATACTTAAAAATACATTTCAATTGCATAAAACCTGCCAAAGCAAACAGAACTGCTGTAAACTAAGTACTGGAGGTGGAACATTTTCTCAGATGAATGCCCAAACATGCTCCATTTCAACATGAACCTTTCATTTATCGTACTATAGCAAGTGCTCACACCAATAACTCTCTATTTTTCTATTTTATATATTATATATATATATATATATATATATATATATATATATATATATATATACACACACACACACACACACACACACACACATCAAGATAAACGAAAACATATTTCTAATGTCAGACTGATAAACAGGCTCTGAGTAAACATAACATCATATGTTGATTAGTGGTACGAAACTACATACAATTGCAGGCACTTTACCATGTACAATACAGCAATAAACTGTTTCCTCAAAGTCAATAGTGACTAGAGTAATAAGACACTCAACTCACACAAAGTAGTACATGCACCCTGCTAGTGCAAGTTGATAATTATCCACTTCAAAAATAATACCATATACACCAGTAGAATTATGCCCATGCAATTGAGTTGGAAAAAAGCATTTCATTTTTTTATACTTGGGTTCAAAATCATCCACCATGTAGTAAGTACCATTAAACCTTTAAAAATTTGCTATGCTGTAACTCATGTGCAATACTCAAAATTTGTCTGCCTAAGGAGAGCTATTTGATGTTCCAACCAATATATAAGAGTGCCTCATTGATTACAAGCAATTGAGATTTGTTCATTTGTCAATGCTTTTTGTAAAGCGAAGCTATTGACATACATCATTGGAAAAAAAGTTAGGTGCCATACACAGACTGCAATGTCTGCACTTTAAACTTTCCATCATGAATCCCTACCAACTACTGAACATTTCAAACAGTCTGAGATACACAAACAAAAATAATTATTGATTTGATTGACATGTGGGGCTTTAACGTCCCAAAACCCCCATATGAATATGGGAGATGCCGTAGTGGAGGGCTCTGGAAATTTCAACAACCTAAAGTTCTTTAACGTGCACCCAAATTTGAGCACACAAGCCTACAGCCATTTCGCCTCTATCGAAAATGCAGCCGCCGCAGCCGGTATTCAATCCCCCGATCTGCGGGTCAGCAGCAGAGTACCTTAGCCACTAGATCACCGTGGCGGGGTAAACAAAATTATTAGCTAATTAATAAACTTACATGCAAAACAACATCACAAAACTGCTTGTTCTTGCGCAGCTTGTTCAGGTTCATAAGAACTTTGTTGAGGTGGGCCGAATCATCGAAGACAAGCAGCTCTGCAGGCTTTGCAGGCTTCTGCTCATCCTCATCAAGAGTGTTGATCACGACAGTTGGATCCATTGTTCCCAAATTAGTTCCACTGAAGGCAAAGCCGCTACTAAGAGATTCCACGACTGGAGGCTGATGACCAGAGTCCTGGGTAAGAGGGCAAACAAAATGTCACCAAAAAGGGTACACCTCCTAGGTCAACAACACACAAATGATGCTTCACATTGATCACATAAATGTGAAATTGCATAAATTTCATAATGTAACAATGTTTCTGGGCACGTGCCTGTACACAAGCATGAATAATTAAAAGGTAGACTGCAGCTACACTGCAGCTTTGGCAATAAATATTCACTTCTGCAGAAACATGAGCTCAAAATCAAGCCCAGCCTATTATTTAAAATATTTTGCTCCGATGCTATTTCTTATCGCGCTTTGTCAGCCCCCGCAGCGCTCTGCCTATCATCGATATTGGCTGGCGTAAGTGGTGAACGATAAGAAAAGGATCATAATCAAGTGAAATGAATTCTTAAGCCCGATTGGCCAAGGTGATTATATAACGTAATTATCTGTACTAATTCCTTATTTCCAACGTTTACAGCGTCATTACCGCGTTAACGTAGCCACAAGGTTTGCCGGCGCAAGTTTCCAGAATCGACTCTATTGGGCATCGTAAAGAACCTCCGAACAGCAGGCAGTATTTTTCTTGGCATGAGCAGACCCTGGTATGACGCGATGTCGCGCCGTATAAGTTGTCCCCCTCTGGCCTGGCTCGCTTAAGTGCACCCCTGGAGACGACGCAGACAAGCGCTTATCGCAGCAAGTGGACCCAACAAGAACCCCGTTATCTGGTCGTCTGCCGCGGTCTACGCCTGAAAACACGTGATGTCCGCTACAGTAGCCTGAGCGATTAGATAGGCGCGGCACCCAGGCGCGCCAGCGCCGAGTCAACATCGAAACATGTGTCCCCGTCTCTCAAAACAATACTAGTCGAGTTTCACCTCGCGATTTCTCCACGAAGGGAAAAAACACTACTTCCACAACTATCGCCACCATGCGAGAACCCGTAGCAACCGCCGCACAGACTCTGGACAGGTGTTACGCAACGAAGCCAGCGCAAAATGTTCTCTATCGAGCACTAACACCGATCACACGGGGCACGGGAGACCGCGCGACCAAGCACTAACCTCGTCGCTCCGGGAAAGCAAGGAACAGTCCTCGGGACCAAAGATAGCAGTGGCAGTCCACGTAGACGCGCACGGGCTTTTGTCGCAGTTCGGACACCCGACCCTCGAGGAAGACGGCGGCAGCCGGGCATCCGCTTACGCGGAGATCGCCACTCGAGCAGATCGTTACAGTTGAGATACAATACGCCGCTCTCGGTCCAGGGAACGGGACTCTGGAATCTGGTGTAGTAGCTACATTCCCTATACCACGCGCTCCCTTTTCGCAGCAGCAGAGCACACGTCTCGTGGAAACTTCCAGTGCGCCCCTAATTGTCTTTTATCGCGTTTGTTCGAGATGTGAAACCAGGGTCTTGCGAAGCGTCGACATACAAGTCGAGAGCCGCGCGATAGCAAAACAAACACTAGAAAGTAGGTCAAACATCTCAATACTGCACGCAACGCACGCGCGCCATCACGATGGACAAATTTATATCGACTGCCGAGTAACCGCGTGCTGGCACAGCGACGAAGGGCGCTTCGTTACACTGCTGCCAGCTGTAGAAACAGGACTACTGCAGAAGGGCTGCAGAAGCGCACGACTACACAGCGCTGCTGTTTGTCCCTTCTCCTGTGTCCGCGTAGTCGCGCGCTCTGTTAAAACATGTTCAAGGGCCTTGTGTCCCCGACAGACCGGTGACACAAACACGGGTCTCTACCGCGTCTTTCGCAACGTATCTCGTCTTGTCTCCTACCATTATTGCGGGGCAGCGCAGCACTACCCACAACACAGAGCGTAGCTTGAACATTCCCCCCTCCCCTTCTTTCTACGAGGGGACAACGCGAAGAAGATTCTCATTCCCGCCTTTCCAGAGAATCCGCGGTTGAGGCGGTGTTGCGCGCGCTGAACACGTGACAATTACAACTACGTAGGCCCCTATGAAGGTCGCCATAGCCGCCGCAAGGACAGGAACACCTGTTTACCGCCGCGAGCAGAGCGCGTCAGCGGCGCGGCAAGCGACCAGACACCTTCTCGCCGAAGGACGCGGATTGATATGCATAGCGCTCGGATGAGTCGTCGCGCTCTCACTAACTGCGCAGCTGAACGGGTCTCCGTACATACAGGCGACACGTGCCGCATATCGACCGCCGGGGCGACTTCCTAGTTTTCTTTTATTGCATTCGTCCAAAGCACGCCGCGCCACGCATGGAAACGCGCAATTACTCAAAACGTACGCGAATCGTGCCCCCTGACGCTGGTTACACGCTATACGGTACTCGAATGAACGAGCGCGCAAAGCGATCGCTCAATCGGAGTAAAACGCCAGCTTGATGATGCACAAAACAGGTACGCGGAAGCACGCAACTAAAGAATAAGTCTTGACGCATAAAAGCTGACGGCAACGAGTTTACGATGGCGCACTGAACTATCTCAGAAAATAAATTTTAGAGGCTGCAAAAGGTTGTACGGCTCAAATTAAAGGTAAGTTTACACGCTTTGCAGCAAAAGAGATGAGACAAAATCATCGCCAAAAATTGAGTGAACACGAGACACATGAAAAAACCGAATATTGTGGCTGTTTTAGCAGGCACCGTTGAATTTAGATTAACGTTCTCAAACACGCTAACAACACGTACACTGTGCAGTTGTACCGAATACAGTCACAGGTTGCTGCGAAATTCGAAGTTTTCTCAGACCTAGTAGTCTCCTAACTTCCTAACTTCTGACGCCGACTGTACACTTTGGTACATGCTATATGGTAGGTATATAGTTGTAATTCTGACACTCTTATGTTTAATAGTATGCACTATCGGTGCATAAGTGCCCTGGACACGAGATCTGCGAATAAGCCGAATTCTCGCTTGGCTTGACAACATAGCATCCAATTGCGATCGAGTTCGTGTAATGTATAGCTTTAGCAATCGACACAATTCTTCCTAAACTAGAATGGCCGTGCATTATACAGCATAAACTCACAGTGGTCATCAAGCTCGTGTCCAGGATACTTTTGGTCTCGGGAGCATACGGTACCGCAAAGAATACACGCCAAAGGAATTGCAGTCGTAATTGAGACCACACAAATCTACACAAACCTACCTCGGCACGCATAATTACCGAGTAAATGTGCCATCGGTGCGTTTAACGATGGCCGGACCAATGCTCAGCGTAACGCACGCGCTCAGGATAAAAAGCAGATGAAAATTTCAAATGATCGTGGCCCATTCAGGAAACTTAAAACAAGAGTAGAGCTGCCACGAACGTAATTCTTTCAGCTTGTCTGCCAACACACTAGAAATAAAATTTGCTATGCGCATTAGCGAGACGCTCACGAAGGAGGCTAACACAACCGAAACTGTTGAATCTCGTGATTTGCGATGACGTCACGGTAGCTCAGCCGCCACGGCTGGAAATGGCAAACATGCCACTTTGAACTGAGTTATTCTGCTTACAAGCTGAAAACCTATTAACCACGCTGAAAGCAAAGTGTATGTGCGTGCGTGTGGCGGGGCATATGCAGTGGTCATCGGTTCGAGAGTATAAAAAAAGTACCCATGTTTGCATACAATTAAGAGCTTGCTAGCTGAAAGCGGCGAGCAGGCGACCGATTTTAGCAAGCAAAAATTGGTCACCTGTTGCCAGTCGATGGCGCGTATGACTTGTTGCAGCTAATCCCTCCCCTTTCAGAACAAAGCTTTTAGTACCATTTATGCTACGAGAAAATAAACTAAACAAAAAAACAAGCAAGTCCGAATAAGAGGCCCGAAACAAGAGAGAGGCTAAGAGAAGCCGGCCGGCATGCACACTTGCCCAGGCTGTGACGCGAGGACGGACACTGCACTCGTCAGCTCGGCAGAGACGGACTCCCCTGCGGTGCCAGATAGAGGCAAGACGGGTCTCCTCTGGGCGGCCTTCCCGATGGCCCCCGCCACTACGTCGACAGTCGAGCGCAGATAAGCGCTGCTCCGCAATCGGAGACAAGCGGCCGGAGGCTCTCCGCCTGGCCTCTACCACCCTTCCCGGTTACGCAAGAGCGGCCCTCGCTGCGCGGCCCCACCAACAAGGTCGGAGAAGTAACCGCGCACCTGCTGCACCAGCAGTTCAAATCAATACACGTTTCACGCCTGACAATAAGCAACGCTCCCGAAGAGCAAACGCACAACTTAGTACGCTACGAACTCTGCCAACTAAACGGCAACCTGGGACGGTCACTGCACATGCACGCCAGCTCAGACTAACTCAAGTTCGACTCAATACGGAGAAAAGCAACGGAAAGTGTTCATGCACCATGGAAGGGCGCAAGATATGGATATAATGTGTGCGAATAACGAGCCTGCAGCATCGTTCAGTCCTGACGATGCTTTCGGCTGTTCCCTTTGTCACGGGCCGTCGAAGTATCTGACCCAGAAAACTGAAGATCAACAATACGAATTAAAGAAAAGTTCACTTCGTTTTTTTTTACACCATTACCGCTTGCTTAAATCTTCTCTCAGAACTCCACGTCTCATAATATTTCGCAATATTACATAAATGGTAACACCATGTGTGTGCAACAGGGCCCAGCAAACTGAACTTTGCAAATTAAGCGATTAACACAGTTCACTGTCCCCAGGGACTGGACGACACGGGGCGCTCCCACCGAAAGCTTTATCCACAATGAGGCGCAAGATCGGACCAAATCACGACACGCACACTGTTGTGCGCGAGCGAAACCACAAAGCGCGCACTTTGCCTCCGCTCTGACCGTGGTGAAACTTAAAATTGAACGGGGAAGCTGCAGGTATATAGACGGCGGCATGATCAATCCGCGAAGCGTCCGCCTGGCGATGCCACTCTCGCCTCAAGTCCAGGCGGCCCGCCACGAAGGGGGCAAAGACGCGCCGCCATGGGTCCTCCGACGCAGGGAGAGCGATCGATGCGCAACCAGCGGGCCCAGCGCGAAAACTTCGATCAGAAAAAGTTTCGCCACCCACGGTGCTCATGAGCCTGCGTTTACGACCGCCGGGCGACGAGGAAGTGCGGAGCAGCAATCCCCTCTTCCGACTCCATTTCGCACGACGTCGGATCGCCTAATTATCACTCAAGTAGACTGCGGCACCATGATGCCCTCGCGATGATTCTCGACGACCTACTTTATACCCTACATGGCCTGTTCACCTTTACTTCTCAACTGGAAGATTTGGCTATTCAAACCACTTCGCATAACATTTCGTGCGTCATCGCTGGTTGCACAGTTCTTCTCTTTATTGAACAAACAATTCTTAGCTTCAATTAACAACCAATAACGAACTGTCGTGATAATGCCGTACTACATTGAAATGTTCTTCGATAACATTTAATCGACTAACGTTCTCTTCATTATGTTAAATGAAATTTTCCGTCGTTTGTTGGAAGCCCTTGGAATCATTTAGCACTGCTGTGCCAGACGTCATTCCCAAATGAAAGATGGCGAATTTTCGGTGTTGGGTTTTAAATGATTCCCAATGCAAGTGTGGCAATTAAATGTATATTGGAAGTATACAGTGAAAAAAAACTATATCTTGTTTCTGGGCACTTAATCGCGCATATGCTTAAAACCACGAGACCACCCTCTTTTGGGATAAAATATTGCAGTTTCCATGCAGGCTTCCTTCATACAATACCTGCACAACCACTTATCTTCCACAGCCTAATCAATAATAGCCCAATTATTGGATTATGTAATGAATTTCTGAACACAGTTGTGAAAGCACTTCCTTGCTAGGCGCCGATTCTCATTCGATATTTCTTTTGGGAATATTCTGCGCAATACCTTAATGCTCTCACGTTCTTCTTATCAATCCTATGTAACTAGACGTTATGCAGTTTACTTGGTGCACTGAGGTTATTACAACTTTCGTGTTCATGGGGTTGACAAGGGCGCTCTTTCTGACGCTTCAGGGAAGGCACGATGACCGACTATACATATTCGAGCATGAAAATGTACAAAATGCCCCAACGTTCCACGCAGTAGATTATTAATTTTCGCCTAGCTGCGCATTCGGCCAAAAAAGATACGCTGAAACATCCTATATTTCGCTGCATATCGCGGACGCCGGCCGTTGCGTGCAGGTGGCCTGCGTCCGATCACACATAAAGGGATGCTTTGCTCGCGAGGGGAGATCGAGGAATGTGATTATTACATGACTTATTACATGACTAAGGGCGTATGCTATTACATACGTTGTCTTTAGGCATAAATCTTTCCACAAGGCGCGCTAAACATCCGCAACAGCACAAGCGAGCCCAAACGAACATAACACTTGGCTGGTTTGTTGCAAGGTTTAACACCCAAAAGTGACTCGGGCTTTGAAAGACAACGCAGCGGAAGGTTCTGGATTACTTTGCCCACCTAAGAGCTGTTTGACGTGCACTGATGTCGCACAGTACACGGAGACTTCATCGAAACGCGACACGCTACGGCCGGGATGGAACCCACGCTTTTGGGGTCAGCAGCTGAGCGCTATAACCACTACGCCACCACTCCGAGCCTACGCAGAGTAGGGAGGTTCATGCAGCGCGCGATGGCGCATCGCGCTAATAAACAGTACTCATATCCAACGTAGACCCGAAGAGGGCTTACAGCACGGAGCAATTAACACACACACACACACACACACACACACACACACACACACACACACACACACACACACACACACACCACTTATTAAAAATGCCAAGTGGGTCATTCCCGCCAAACGTTCCAGCCATATTCGCGACCATCTAATATGTATTAAAAAAATCGTGCTGATTTACTGCAGTGACAACAATGAACTGCTAGAATATTTCCGACAGAAAAAAAAATTTGCTCAGGTGGCTGCCTTCTGTACTTCCCGGAATGTCGTTTGGGTGTTGTTTGCGGAAAATTGTATTTTAAAAGTAGCGCTTCTTTTTTCTATAATACCGAATTCGATCTACATGTTAAGTAAAGGTGCTTCGGTAAGGTGTTTGAATATATATTAGCGCAATTTTCTGGTACACAGACCTCCAAACATTTAGCCAAAATGTGTTGTTTGCATTTTTTTTCTACTACAATACTGCACACTATGTATGAATATCCGAGTAGTGAATACTTACTTCACAAAAATTTTATTTTGAGGAAAAATATTTTGAGACCTCTTCATATGGTAAACTTTCAAGAAGAATAAGAACTTTTGCAAAATAGTCGTTCTTGTGCATATTGAGACAAAATTCGCACCATGTGGTGGTCAAATTAAAAATCACCTTTATACCTAAATCAAAAGCAAATAAGCAGTTCCTTTCAAATGACAAATCTTATGATTATTTTTTTGTTTTAAGCAAGAAAATAATTTTTGAACTTTCTCACTGACGGCCATGGCGAATTTCAAATAGAAGATAGGCGCCAATGGGAAAGTTCAAAAATTATTTTCTTCTTCGAAACAAAAAATAAAACGATAAGATTTGCGATATTAAAAGAACTTTATTTGTTTTCGATTTAAGTATAAAGATGATTTTTAATTGTACCACCACATGGTGCAAATTGCGAGTCAATATGCACAAAAATGACAATTTTGCAAAATTTGCTATTTTTTTCTCGTAGTTTAGAAGATTGAGAAGATTAAAATATTTTTTTTCCTCAAAATATACCTTCTGTGGAGTAAGTATTCGCTGCTCAGATATTCATACAAAGTGCAATATTGCAGTAGGAAAAAATGCAAACATAACACAATTTGGCTAAATTCTTGGAGGCATATGTAGCAGAAAATCGCACTTGTATTACAGACCTTCAAACACCTTACACAAGCACCTTCATTTAACATTTTAGCCAAATTTAGAATAGAAAAAAGGAGCGGTACTTCTAAAATAAATTTTTCCACAATTAACACTCGGACGTCATTCCGGGAAGTTCAGGAGGCAGCCACGTAACCAAATTTTTTTTTCTCTCGGAAACATTCTACCGGTTCCCCGTTTTCGATGCAGTAAATCAGCACAGTTTTTTTTTTTTCAAATACACTTGAGATGGTCGCCACAATGGCTGGGACGTTTGGCATGGAATGACATGGAATATAAAGCGAGATGAAGGCGGATGCATACTGAAGCAGATACTGAATTTCATTGGCAACTCACGCCAAATTCGAAATACTTTATGACTGACTTTCGTCACTTGGCCAAGGATGCTGCCGGGAGACAAGGTCTCTCTGTGGGCCCCCAGGTGGGAGCCCATCCCAGCAATCTGCCGGAAATTAATGAAGTCTACACCTCTCTCTTTCGTCACTTGTGAGAACACAACGGTACAAATTATCAAGTCCCTTCCACATTGATCAAATTATCCACGTCCATTTCACTAAGTCCCGCACGTACCGCACTTTTGTGTCACCAACATTTCGCTTGAAAGTTAAAATAAACAAAATCCGAAGCAGCATAATATATGCGTAAAAGGTTTAATTCGGATATGATCGATGCCATGCGGCCCCAACAGGTCACCGAGCTACGAGAAACGCCATCTGCAAACGGAACCAAGCACCTCCTTCCTTTCCTCGGCTACCGTCATATTTGCCTCCGAGGCCAGATGGCCGCCGACGGTGGCCTTGACCGTGCCGTCAGCCGTCGCGACGCATTCCGGGTGCGGCAGACGGGGATGCCCGCAAGCAGACTGCTCGGCCCGAAGAGCCTTCCGACAGCGGGTTGCCGCCCTCATTTCGCAAGCGGCGGCTTCCCTGGCTCAGCTCCCTGGACACCCAGGAGCTCGAACCTAGCGGCGCTAAACTGCACCCGCACTCAAAGCAATCTCTCTTAGCTGCGCAGCATACTAGGTGGCGGCGTGAGCACAGGAAGCCACGGCTGTCTTACGTCCGACTCGCGCGTGGCAAATCCTCACTGTCAGACAAGGAGCAGCGCTAAGCACGGAGAGCCACTATTCGTCGGGACCCCGGCTCAGCCTTATACAACGAAGCATTCAGAATTGCGAAGCAGTCTGCCAGTCTGCGTGCCGGCACTCAGCCAACGCGAAAAATGTGGTAATCATTCCTCAATCATGTTCACGCGAAGGACTAGTCAGGGGGCACACTTCTCCTTGCCCCTGCTTCTTAGACCCGTATTCACAAACCAACCTAATCGTCACCTCAAGTTTTCTTTATCGGTTTTATGCCTTTATTGCGCTTGGTGTGCAAAGTTGGCTAGTATTAATGAAGTAATCTTGCTATTACCTTCTACCCTGTTACTATTTTTGTGCCCTTATACCGCATGGAGAGAGTACACGAACTTGAGAAAAACCAGAGGTAAGGCCACAGTTGGTTTGTGAGTACGGGTCTTACACTCGTACCTGGCAAAGCAGCAATTACAGTTCAAACCTAACCTAGCGGCGACCGCGCATCCCCAGGACAGCTTAGAGACTATACCGAAAATAAGGAGACGCCTTCGACATACAACGAGGTAACAAGTATTTTATCTCGCACGCAGAATTTACTCCCTTCCACATCCGCAGCTCAACAGCGCTCAGGCCCTAACACTCGGGCTTTTGCAAACAATACATGTCCTAACCAGTTTCTTTTACAAACGACCCACTCAGACAGCTACACCGATAGCTCTTGTCCCTGATGCGAAGAAATATCCACGTTGGAGGAGATGCTCTGGCGAAGTGCCTGGTCATATTCTACAGTCAACAACAACTCGACCAAGTGGTATGCGGTCCTCCGTCGCCCCCTTCTGGCCGATCGACTCCAGCAGGCCCACGACGCGGCCGAGAGGCCTGGCCTTACGGTCTCTACGTAGGAACGGTCCGCCGAATGTTGAGACACGCTCTGAGGGACATAAATAAAGTTTTCTATACCCGCGGAAAACCATCAGTAGCTCATCATTCCTTCAACATCTCCGGGCTAAAAACTACATCAGTGTCATATTCATTAATGAAGTCGAAAAATAGGTCCCAATGCACTACTTGACGCGCAAACTCAGTGATCTCCTCAGTGACTCTCCTGTCTTCTACGATTAGAGTTATACTGCGCCCGCCCATCAGCTTCAACCGGATACAGACGAAGAGATTCAGACAGCTGAAGTTGGCGTTCCTGCTAAAGCACATGGCACAGGTTTACCGTAACACCATAACATATATGACCCGTGCCCCTTTACTGGCATTAATTCAAACCACGCTTCATTGTACAACGCTTTCTTGGCAGCGCATAAGCCTGGTGAACGTGTACTGAATACTGCATAGGCCGAGTCAAGAGTCTCTTGGCTGTCCCGCGTATATCGTGAGGCAACCTGCAAACGAACGGCTACGTTTCCGTCCTTGCAACGTGGCATCGCAGAGAGAGCAGCGCTAAGCACAATGACTGGATTCTAGCTTCAAGGAAGTTCCACCCACGGTGGGGTCCGTGCGCTGAAACAGGATGACAGCGACTTGCGATAAAATAGCTTAAAGAGGCTTTTTCTTTTCTTTTTCGAAACATATCCCAGGTAGAAATCGCCATGTTGTCACTCTTCATTGTTCTCGACAACATCATGCCTAAAGTTGCGCCACAACCCCAGCTAGTTCTGCCAGAACCGGAATCGTGACGTCAATGAAGTCATTTACTTGCAAAGCGCGGCTCCCGAATGTCTCATGATCTTGTTGATAAATTTTGCAGTGATGACGAGCGATTCGCTGCAGGGCAAGACCCACGTATACGACCAAAGGAGGGTCATACCACTGTTACTGTCGGACTATGTATACAGCGATGAATTATGAGTATACTGATACGTCGCGGACGCAAAGAGACATCTGCCAAGGCCGCACACCTTGACAGCACCTCCAGGTTGTGTCACTTAGCCTGATAAAGTTAAGATCCTTCAGAAAATTAAGTGGTTTCTTCTTACAAAGAGATTCTGCGGGGGAGATTCGCTATTCGTAAGCTGAAGCGAAACGATTTTTTTTTGCCTGTTCAATTTGTGCATGCCGAGATCCACAATTCCGTGCGAGCACTTCACCGCATCTAACGCAGACTGCATACGCTCGCCCCTAAAGAGCAAGTAAATTTGAGCGCCATACGTACGCCCTATTCAGACTCGACTGTATATGAAAGTTTTTTTTTCGTGATGTAATTGTTGGTGAAGAAGTACCTATAGTTGATGTTTAATCAGTATTTTTAACCGCATGCTTATGGTTTCGGCATTGCGGGTGCGCTAGAATTGTCGTTTAGTATTTTTACAAGCGAAAAATAAGGGCTCAAATATACAGTGGAAAACTGCGGCAGAGTTGCTTGTTTTCTTGCTACGAATGTGGCCGTTTTTTTGCCTCCAAGTATACGCTCCTTTCTAAACAGCATGTCGCGACACGTTGATCATATTGGTATGTTCTTATACACAGAAGCGAATAAACATGAGTGATTAGAGGATTCTTAGGCTTCCGCAGCTAAAGCTTAGGGCGCAGGTTTGAAAGACGTGGCCAGCCCCGCACATGACAGACTATCCTCGTCTCACATATATTTACTTTTCTTAACATTTTCACGAGCTACACAAACGTAACTGGACTAAAGCATTTCCCCCCTGAGGTAACCCCTGCTGTAATCCTGTCTTGGTACATAAACGTGAAACAACTGCATATTCCAGTATCGGCGTCAAGATGAAAGTCATTTTAGATGACAGTATCGATGTGCTGCTGCGGGAATATTGACACCAAATCCCCTTCAGAAATGGCCGTTGTACTATCAACAAGCTTGCGGGACGTTGGACCCACAACAAATGCGAATTTTTGCTATATCAGGGCTTAATGCTTGTAATCAAGCTGGTGACTATAGGTCGGAATGCCAAGTGCAGTATGGAAGATTATTTCAAAGTTACATTCCCAGACAAAGCGGGAATTTAGCTTTATTGAACATTTTGCGTCCTACAAACTTTAGATGTTGGGAGTACATAGTATGAAATGGTCTCTCAAATCGCAACGTTTGCCGACCTTTTGTACAACTACCCTCCCCATTTTTCCCTGCTGTCCAGGCCCTTGCGAGCCTAAATTTCGTGACCGCGGCCCACTAGATGAGGAGAGTCGGAGAGCCACAGCTTTAACGACTCTTAGCCATTTAAGCTGATCATTCATTGAGCGACGATGAAAATGATGACCACAGTGAAAAAGTTTCTCATACATATGATCTACTAACATCGACTACTAAATGTGAAGGTAGAGAACTATCTTCAATGCGCACATTCACGTGCTTGTCGACATGCCATATTGTGGTTGTGCAAACGATTGTAGCGGATGAGTGATTTCGAGGCACGTTGTGCCTTAATTAGTGTGTGTGCGCGCGGTTGAGAGAGAGAGCTGAGGCCGCAATAACAGCAAGTAATAACGCTTTTAAGGATGTTATACTCAAGCACGTTCAGTTAGGCTCGTTCGCATGATGCGTAGAGCCGCGCCAAGATACGAAAACAAAAGGAGAGAGCGGTGCCGCTCCTTATATTGCCTGATGCCCTTCGAAGTTTCCTTCTGCCGATGACGTAATTGCATGCGAAGCGAGGGGGATGAATCAATCTGACCGCGCAATCAAGGGGAGATGATGGTAGGCTATCCTTTTTAATTGCGATTGTTTCCAAAGCTGAGTTAGACAGCCATATCGAATTTGGTGGTGGTAGTGGTTAGAAGAGGAAGAAGGCACCTAATTTCTGCAGCCCGGTTGGGAGCACGGCGTAGTGCCTCAAATTAGATGGCAGAACGATGCTCACCTTTCACTTTGATTTCACCCTCTCGCCGCGCAACATATGGACGACAAGGCTACTTCCTTTCTCCCCCCTTCACACACAGATATTCACACTGCCCGCACTCACCCTTCCATAAGATAGTACGGCACTGTTTCTGAAGCAGCGCGGCACAGCAGGTCACTTGTGACGCGAAGGTCGTTAATTCAATTGCACCTTAATCCATCTTCAACTTTGAAAATCAACAAGGTTATCACCGCTTTTGTTGTCTAGACAGCGGCAGTGCCACGTAGTTAGAAACATAAGGTATCGAAGTTTAACTGTTGGGGCGACATGCGAAGCCAGTGGACGAAACGAGCCGAGTGGTTTTGCAGACTTCAAATCGAGAAAGCGTCCAACGTGACTGCAGACCATGTGCCGCAATCCCTTGGCACAGGCCCCAACCAACCTTTCAGGAAACAGGGCCACATCTTCGAAGAAGCGGCAAAAAGGTTGCGCCAGAGACCGACGTGGAAACGACCCATCATGTCTTCCTTGTCCGTGCGCGTTTAACGTGTGACACGCGCAAAAAAAAAAGAAAGACAAGAGAATGGGGTTAAAAAGCACTTCTGGAATGCAAGGACTTCAAAATAGCATTTATGCGGAACGGCAAGCCCAAAGGTAATTGCATATGTGTATCAGCACACACACGGTCGGTGAGAACACAACTCGCGTTTCATTACTTAAGCATACGAAGCTGCAGCGCAACGTGCTATGTCGCGAAACGTGCCATCTATCATAATACCCACATTGTGGAATTGAAGTGCGGTCTAAAGGCAGCGAATTCCAACAAGATACATTGTAAAGCTTAGAATAGCACAGACGTCTGGAGACGCAGCAAGGCAGCGCTGTGAGAGTATAACGACCCATAGCAACAGGGTATAGGAAAATTCTCGATCAAACCCGACAAACGTTCGACAAGGAAGGGCACTCGAGCTTTACTGCATGCGTCTCTGGCGGAAATGAACTCGCCACGTTGTGCTTGCTGAACAAGAAAGCGCCACAGCCACGAAGCCGCTGCTGGTAGATCCGCGTCAAGGAATAACGATACCGCAATGACATCGTATTATCTACACGTTCGCTGACGAACACAGAAGGCACGAGAAAACGCGTTCTATAGCGCATTCACTTGTCCTCGAGTCAATTTAAGCCTAGAGCGAGTTAAAGCTCCCACATTTCAACAATGCAAACACCGCGCGAAGAGCGACAGGAAACACCGTCCCGTAAGAGACACGGTGTAAAGCAGACGCCCCGTATTGCACAGTGAAAAGACAGATGAACGGCTACATCCAGCAGCCAACCTCGGAGACGACGCTGCTCTGCAGGCACAAAATGGCTGGCCGCAAGGCTGTCAGGCCGAGAATAGTCCACCAAAAGTAAATGGGGAACGAGTGCACCCCGAAAGCAGCAACGAGCGTTGTCTTTTTCTCCGACTATGCACCGCCGCCGTTGTAACGAAGCCCCCCCCCCCCCCCCATTTAAACATATAGCACTGAGTAGTACTAAAAACTGGGCAAGTTGATCCTGTTTACCTCGACCAGTTAAAAAAAACATGCATGTGTATATACATATGGTTTATACACAGGCGCGCACACACGAACTAGCGCACGAATACGCATAAAGTGACGGCTGGCGTATCAGTTTCCGGAGTCAGCATCAGTTTCCGGAAATGACAACCCTGTCGAAACACGGTACATCTCCAAACATTCGCCCAATGAAAGCCCACCGAAATAAAAAGAAAATGGCGTCTTTGTCAAGATCTCGACCTTTCGAACCGATGTATCCGATCACAAATGGTGCTAAACCGTATGAACGTATAGAGTTACTGCACCGTTTTCCTTTATATATACCGTAACTATACGAACTACCTATGTAATGCACGCACATCTCAGATTCACAGATTCACAACTACCGAGCATGCATTAACCTTGTGGCCAAATATCGCTGCAACTGCGCCACACGCGGAGCTGGATGGTTGCGTTTGCTTAATGCAAGCACGGGACAAGCAATCAATGGACGTTGCTCCATCCTTTCAAGGAAACAACACGGCTTCAATCATCGTAGGTCGGACGACAGCGCTCCAGCAGGAGACCAACCACCTGTGCCTCGAGGCAGACAGCTGCTAGCCGGTCGACACTGGTTCTCGCCGACCCAGTTGTCGCGTCACTTAGAGCCGGTTCAACCACTGGGAAACACGCACAAATGAAGCACTGCTAAACACAGCGAAGCAGAGCAGCCACCGAATGTACAGAGAAGAAAAAAAGTAATGAAGAAACAATACAGCGCACGGAGTAGCGCCTTGCGCCCCAGGGCAGCTCATCCGCCGACTTTCCTCTTGCTTCTGCGACGAAAGAAGCGAGACAGAGCGGTTGTTCCTGTGTCTAGCAAAGTCGTCAGCGAATAAACGGAACGCTGATCGCCTTTCAACATTTCAGAGAGAACGCCTCAATGTGTTGGCTGTATGTGGTACCAAAAAGAAATAACATTGAAGACGCAGCGAGCAGAGCACAGCAAAAAAAAAAAAAGCCAAATCACAGCTCACTTTATCATTGCTTTTTTTTTTACATACAGAACAAATTTTCATCAAGCGTCTTTACTATGAACGGAGTAACAATGGAAGAAAAGCACGACCACCACTTATCGCCTCTACGGGTGTGGTGGTACGTGTATATCCTCTGTGACATGAGCACTCGCAGAAAAAAAAAAGAAAAAAAGTGTCTGCTTGCTAAATATGTCCGCTACATCCGTATTACAAATATTGAACCTGATTACAATACACGACACAAGCGCAAACGAAGCGCTTTTGCCATGTCGCTTACACTGTGTAACCCTGTCTAAATGTGCACTGTTTCACTCCCTTTATGCACCAACAAGCCCAAGCTTATTTTATCGCTATGTTTTATTGCGTTTCTTCCGAGTTTTTTTTTTTGTCCCTCTTCTATGCTACTTGGCACGGGATAAAATTTTCTCGCTGCTAGTTCAATACATGCAGCCCCCCCCCCCCCCCCCCCTGCTCCCACACGTCTGAATGTTGCCGCCATAGCTTCCCATTAGGATCTTCCTCCTCAGATGCATTGTGCTTACTATTGCCTACACACTCGAGCTTGAAGTGCAGTGCAAGCAGTGTGCCTGTATCCAGAGAGACAACTGAACTCTTGGCTCCATGTGTCTAATAAGTGAGCCGTACCATGCAAGGTAGCCCAAACATACTTGCAACACGTAATCCTTTATGCCGCTCGGAAAACTTTGCGAAAACAAAATGGAAAAAGAGAAGAACGCTAGCGTTGCACTGAACGGTGACAATGTTTTCAACTATCGAATCCATTTGATATCTTTGAGCTGCCTAGCCGTTTTGAGCTATCGAACCGATTCACGACGATCGGCTAGGGCTAAATCTTCCCCGATCGATTAACTCACGATTTGCGGATTCCCAGCGAAGGCATGGAGAGAACGGTGAAAGATGTTACAATGAGAAGAAAGTGTACGTGACTTGATGCTCCCTACACTTCACTTTTTTTTTTTTCCCCGTGACTGCAACGCATGGGGCCGTATCGGCAAAATTTCGCGGCCTCGTGGATGTAAATATACAGTTGAAACTCGACCTAACGAAGTGATGAGGACACTCGAATCGTTTCGTTAAATCGGGAAGTTCATTGAACCGAGTGAGGGATTTTTCGGTTCTTTGAAGTATAATAAAATTGTAACGTCGCGAGAACGAAAAGTCACACGGAAATCATTGTGGCCGCCAACGTACACTCGTTCGCGGGTGAAAAGCCTACGAGGGCGGCCTAGATATGCATCACCCCAATGTCACGCGGACATACACCATGCCCGGCCAATGCAAGCCAGAACTATACAGTTACGTAAGGCAATGACGGGTGAATGATATGCGCAGACCGAGACGAAAAAAGTTTCGAAGCGACGATTAGTGCTACGAAATCACGAAACCAACCACCGCAGCGCGCAGCACCATGGCATACGTAGAACACCCCCGAACTGCTCGCTTGCTGGATTCCGTGCCGACCGGTTGTGCCCTCGCGATCTCCGGCGTCAGCGTAGCTCTGGCCGACTGGGCTCGCCCTACGTCATCTCCTGGCGCCGACGACCTTCGACGACAGTGTAGCTCGGACCGACTGGACTTGCTCTACGCCATCTACCGACGCCGACAAGAGCTCTCGCAAGTGTGCCCCGTCCTCGGACTCCAGTGACCGTGCTTCCATCTTTCCTATCTCTCCTATCCCCTCAGTTTGTTGTCGCTCGCTCTGGCTTACCACCTCAGGTCTCTTCCTCTTCTCTACACCTTTACTCCTACCCTTTTAACCCTTCTCACCCCCATCCCTTGTGAGCTACTGTTGAGGTGTCGCTCACTGAAGCAGACAGTTACGGGGCTCACTTTTCTCTTCCTTTCTCTCTTAATAATCACTTCTCTCTCTATGCATGGGCGCGGCGTGTAGCCTCGCGAAACGAAGTATATTTGGGGCCGTGAGCAGCTCGGCCGTAACTAGGGGGATGTTGAAAAGGCGTTCGGACACACCCCGACAACTTTTTGATGTTTTAACTTTTCGGGTGATTCTAAAGCATTTAGACGCTTTCACATCGACCACCAATTGCCAAAGTTAGCCGTTCTACACATGAACGCCTCTCGAACAAGGTTCCTATAGGTGCGACCCTGCCACCTAGACGTTTTTGATGCGGTAGCGCTAGAACGCACACCCGAGGGAAAACGCTGCAAAAGTGGAAAAAAATCGCCGCTTTTTTACTCACTCATTTCAGGAAAAACTTTGTTTAAATCGTTGATTGATTGATATGTGGGGTTTAACGTCCCAAAACCACTATATGATTATGAGAGACGCCGTAGTGGAGGGCTCCGGAAATTTAGACCACCTGGGGTTCTTTAACGTGCACCCAAATCTGAGCACACGGGCCTACGACATTTCCACCTCCACCGGAAATGCAGCCGCCGCAGCCGGGATTCGAACCCGCGCCCTGCGGGTCAGCAGCCGAGTACCTTAACAACTAGACCACCGCGGCAGGGCTTTGTTTAAATCGTGTTTGGTGCCCAAGCTAGTTATTTACTGTTAGTTGATATCACCGAGCCTTATCGGTATTTGCCGAGAAATCGAAATTTCTTCGTCAGATTGGGAACTTCGCAAAATCGGGTTTCTTTAGATCCGAGTTTCAACTATGCTCGCTGAGATAGAAACATTGCGTCCCTAACTAGTCAATCTTACAGCAGGTTTAACAGAAGCCAATCCACTGACTAAAAACGACAAAATAACTCGCCACAAACGGCTGGCGCTTGTAATTACAGACATTTACAACTTTCGACAGCAAATAAATAAATAAATAAATAAATCGCAGCATGCTAGAAAACAGTAAGAATTTTGACCCTTGCCCGCATAATGACCAGCAGACGCGCGGGCCAGGAGCTTTTTGTCGGCAAAACCGATCCGAGCTCGCGCTGTTTGTCATGCGTAGGGACACCGCTGCAACCTAGACGGGATTCCTGGAAGAGTGCAGAAGAAAGATTACGCCGCAGTAAGGCTGCAGAGTGGGGCAGCAGAGCCTGGGAATCCGCGGGAGGCCCCGGCCAAACGAGGACGCCACGGTGACCCGACTGACCATATACCGGTTTCGGCTGCCCTCCAGCCAGCTCCCTAACGAGACTAGGGCCCCGAGCACACGGCTTCGCCGAATCTAGCTACGACGAGAGCTTGCCCACCCTCCTCCGGCGGCCTTGAGTGCGTTCCGAGAACAACGGGCGCGGATAACTATGCGAGCGCCCAACAGGGCACCGCGGGACGTTCGAACCTGGGCCAAGACGCCGACCAAGCTGAAAATCGGAGCGACACGACAGCCCGGCCCAGAACTAAATATAGCCCCTCCAGGCTGGCAGGCACTGCAGCCGTCTCGCTCATTCATGTCTGCTTGCATTTTGTTTTTTTGTCGCTTTCCTTTTGGCCACTTCAAGTGATGCACGCTGCTGGCCGTCTCACCGCGGACTCGATGACGTCACCAACGCAGCCTGGCACGAACAGAGAAACGCAACACCAAAGAAAACGCCCGCCCACTCGTTTCGGGCACGTGTCGGTGATGGGTGGCTATTATTATTATTATTATTATTATTATATGTGGGGTTTAACGTCCCAAAACCACCGTATGATTATGAGTGATTGATTGATTTGTGGGGTTTAACGTCCCAAAACCACCATTTGATTATGAGAGACGCCGTAGTGGAGGGCTCCGGAAATTTAGACCACCTGGGGTTCTTTAACGTGCACCCAAATCTGAGCACACGGGCCTACAACATTTCCGCCTCCATCGGAAATGCAGCCGCCACAGCCGGGATTCAAACCCATGTGATGGGTGGCTAGGTGCGACATTTTTGCCTAATCGACCGCAGTCGATAACATAGCCTTCCCGTAAAAAAAAAACAGCGAAGGCGGCAGCTACCATTCACTTCAAACATTGACAGGCATTGCATTGGGACGCTGTTTCGCGCAATCTTTTCACCATAACGCACAACCTACGTAACCGACTGAGGAACAAGCTTTTACGACCCGACAAGCCGGTACAGAGTGATCGAAAGCCGTCGTAGTGAAAGGAGACCCTTCAGGGCGATCATGCAGCCGTGTATTGGGCACGTCTTGGTCCCTTTCGCCGTAAGCGCTGCTCGACCAAATAGCTAAAGTCCGAATTTCAATTCATTACGACTCACTTAACCCGCAATATGCGGTTTGACAGAAAAGTAATGTCAATCATAACATTGGGAAACCAATGTAGGAGGGAGAAGTAAGCTTGAGGAGCCACGGTCGCTAGTTGTCTGCGACAACTTGGAGAGTAAGAACTATCTTAACAATGAAATTCATGACGATTGCCAATGCAAGTCGCAATGCAGCACTCGTTCGACAAATCCGATCTAGAAACGTTTCCTACCAACACGGCCTTTCCTGACAAATGCTTCAAATCTCCCATGAAACGACATGAGAATTACAACAAAGTTGGAAAGACTATAGAGGCAGCCAACTAAATCTTAGATGGCAGGAAATGTCGAAATGACGCAGTGAAAAAGCATAGTTAGCAGTGAGCGAAAACTCGCGGTAGATGCAAATGAAGATAAGAGCCCGAGGCCATTCGCATCTTGTTTTTATGTCCATATATACACATAGATGCGGGGACAGGCTATCGATTGGGAAGTGTGTGTGTGTGTGTGTGTGTGTGTGTGTGTATACACATAGATACACATCACATAGAGATACACATCTATATATACACATAGATGCGGGGAGAGGCTATCGATTGGGAAGTGTGTGTGTGTGTGTGTGTGTGTGTGTGTGTGTGTGTCAAGAGAGAGCGAGAGAGAAAACGAGAGGAGAGACCCGACTCAGCGACGAAACTTTTCAGACTACGCAAAAGTTAACAGAACTCATCGCGAAACGCCTCAACATGGAGAAGAACAGTCTAAGGTGGTGCAGACAACGTATTTCCAGTTATGCGTCACCTTCCTATCAGAGCGTGTGAACTATTTTAACGCTTGCTTCAACATTTTGGCATGTCCGAACGCATGCCATGGCCGACACCGCATCAACTGCGAAATGCCGCTGCGCAGTTTTAGACTGCGGGATTCTTCCAAGCGCACCGAAAAAGAAAAAGTAAATAAACAACGTTAGGTTGATGTTATAGCGAGAACGCCAGCAATAAATACGATCGCTCCACGCAGTCAACAAATGTGGGTTCAGTCTGCAAGTGGCCACCAACACGGTTTGTTTTGCCGACGGGCCAAGGCACAGAAGATGTGCGCCCGTCTTGGCTTTCAACGCCGGCCAGCTGCTAGCACTCGGGCGGGAGTTTACCGCCTGCGTTGGCTGCCTCTCGGACCCCGAATTTAAGCAGCAGCATACAACCACGGCGTAGATATGGACAAACAAGAGGTCGGCCGAGACGTGTGCAACCTCAGTTGGTGCGTGCACACGCCCAAAAAACTACAATCGGAGGGTGCGCCAGATACGTGGTCACCGAATTGCGTACTGCCATCGGTTGGCGGCCAACAGAGGGTCAGCTTTGTTTAGGCAAAAAAGAGACGTACGCCAGGTATTCGCACTTTCAGTGATGAAGGTTGGGTGACCTCCTGAATCCGATCCAAGTTGACACACTGCTATGGAGGCCTACCTCGATGCAAGGTGATCTCAACCGGCGCCCGGAAAACCAGGAGAGCAGACTAATTCACTTAAAGACTTAGGAAAGGTCACGAGGGCGCTCTTGACGTTTTCGGACATCCGGCAGCTCTGCCAGCGGCACGAACGAACGCAACTGACTTGCTACTTTTCTAAGTACATCTGCATCATATCCCAACAAAAATGAATTTAGACAGTATACACGCCGAGCTGCGAATAAAACGACTTCAATGGGAGGAACGGCTGACGCGTAATTCGTGGTGACGCCAGTAAGACTCCTGCGTAATCTCAGGCCTTGGTTAAGCACGAGAATGAGTTAAACATTTGCAACAGATTTTTAGAGATAACCTATAGACACTTCTGTTTCCATCAACCACATTTGCTTAGTAAACAGTCAAACGATAGGCGCAGCCGATAACGCAAAGCACGTACCTTGCATGCCTGCTCTGTCGTCTAAGAAAAAGTGTCACAATAACTCTAAGAAAAAAACGGTACGATTTAGATACCTTTTAAATTTGGGAGCTTGTGCTCATGTATACATTACTTGCAACCGAGAAATCATGTCACTGCGCGCAATAAATTAAGTCAATTCATATTAGGTGACAAGCAATTCAAGTTTCAGCTAGCGATATTTAGAAGAAAACATTAACACGTCAGTATGCGCATGCAAAATTGCTGAATATTTCACTTTTTAAACGTAAAATTGAGCAACAACTTGACAGCTCCAATTCTAAAAATAAGTAATAAAATACATCCCAATTTCGTAAAATGAATCTGTTGGAACATGTAGCAACTCACTTAAACTGCATAACTATACATCGGTTTTCTGTAAAAGCTAATAGTGTAAAAAAATGTGATACGCCTCCAGTGCATCGCAGAAGTTTTTCCTCCGGTTTCAACTTGATTTCTGTTTTCATTGATATGGGAGGTTTAACGTCCCAAAACCACCATATAATCATGAAAGACGCCGTAGTGGAGGGCTCCACTACGGCGTCTCTCAATTTCGACCACCTGGGATTCCTTAACGTGCACCCAAATCTGAGCACACGGGCCTACAACATTTCCGCCTCCATCGGAAATGCAGCCACCTTAGCCAGGATTGGATCCCGCGACCTGCGGGTCAGCAGCCGAGTACCTTAGCCACTAGACCGCCGCGGCGGGGCTTGATTTGCTGTTTAAGTTCACAGTAATAAAAGTGCATCAATGGGCGGGATACGGCGCATAACGAGGAACTTTTCCTCAAGGCCACCTCAAAGTTTTCTGTTCAAACATTTGCGTAACTCAGAAGGGCTGTAACTTTAATAGTGGACTATTATCAACGCCTCAATGCAGAGCTCGAGTTTAACTTAGTCCCTCTGGGATGCTCTACACGCACCTCAATCACCACGCACGAACATTCACTACTGGCTTTCCGCCAAAAAATAAAGCGACAACCACAGTACGAAACCGAACTCACGGCCAGCAAAACAATGTCATAATCACTAAAGACACTGCGACTAGTTGTGACCTCAGGATTTATTGATATGCGGGGTTGGACGTCCCAAAATCACCATATGCTTATGAGAGACGCCGTAGTGCAGGGATCCGGAAACGTCGACCACCTGGGGTTCTTTAACGTGCACCCAAATCTGAGCACACACACACAGGGCCTACAGCATTTTCGCCTCCATCGAAAATGCAGCCGCCGCAGGGATTCGATCCCACGATTCGCGGGTGAGCAGCCGAGTACCTTGGCCACTTGACCACAACGGCGGGGCGTGACCTCAACATTGGCCGGACTTAAACACGCGCGCCCGTTACGTGAAAAATTCGGCTGCAAATTTGTCTAAATCGCGCTGCTGTGCGTTCGACCGATATACGCGACTGATACATTCCCTGCAGACGGGCACACCGACCGAAACGACCACTACGTTTCGTGGCTGCAGCGTACGTCCCATTCGATTCCACACGCAAACACAGTGAGAGCGCACTCCTCGGGCGTTTTCAAAAGTCTGTACCGCTAATGCAACGCATCGCAACCAACAGCGCGAAGGTCAAAGCTGACACGCGTTCAAACTGCCGCTGGTTCGGCGGAAGATGTCTGAGATACAAGAGAACGTGCATGGCGTGACCCAGACTGCACACCTCGATAACGTCAGGTAGGTGCGCGAACAAGCAGCTCTCAAGGCCGTCTAGGTGCACAACACTTGGAGTGCGTAAAAAACGTCGCCGAAGGCTCGTGCAATCAAACACGGATCCCAGCGACGGAGATAACCGACGAGAAGCCCCGCGAGGGAGCCGCTCATCGCACGGAAGTGAAAAAAAAAAAATGCGTCTGATTTCAAAGTTAGTAACAGTAGGCGAGTGCGGAATTAAGCAAATAAACAGGCCAGCTTCAGAGCAGGTGCGTACGTTAAGAGTACAGCAGATGAAATGCTTATCAGTGCAAACGTCACAGATATTGCCACCACGTCAGTGCTGCTAAGTTCTATAGTGCCAAAACAAACAATTGCTCTTTTCTTATTCTAAATTGAAGTTATGCGCGGCCTCGTTTCCCGACGCCTTAGCAACAAAAACAGATCGAATCGGGAATTTGAATGGAGTCCGAGCATTTTTAGCTCTTTACGCACCGTATGACACCCTGGCAAGTGACAAAGCTTGCTCGGTACAAGCCGCGAAAGAACTTCGCTCGTTCAGTTGCAATCGAGACTCGAGAAACATTTTTTTAGCCGCGCTTCCTACACAGCCCGAACGCCGCCACATCCGAATAACGAGGTCGTAAACGGTGCTACAGAAAGGAACCGGATAAACTTGCAACGTCTACATTATCCAGATCCAGGCTTCACTTCTGCCCTTACTGCATATTCACGCCCACTTGGCATGCCAGTTTTCTACTTGACTGATTCTTCCTTTCTTCAGCTCCTCACACGTACTAGTTGACGGCGCCTTCTACACTGAATGAACAATGACCAAGTAACCAGAATGCTATAGGATAGGTGTGCTTACCTTACAGCACTGCCCTCCCCTCCCGTCTGCACACTGCATGAATGTTTATTGTGACTGTTTGTTTCCGAAATAAGGTTGAAAAAAAATTTTTTTAATAAGCGATTGTCTGTGAATATAAATGCGTGAAGGGCTCCAGAGGACACTGAAATAACAGAACAGCCCTTTCTGATTAAAGGGGCCCCGCGACACAAATTATATGTTGTTTTCATCGCTTCTTGAACTGTGGAACCCACTGATATCGTTGCAGGAGTAGCAATGCCAAAAAACAAACGTGTAATTTCATTTCTACCGAGAAATCGGTGTTTTCGGACTGTAAGGCGACACATGGCAGCTTCCCCTGCGGGAGTGACGACATAGGCCGCATGTAATATTCATACGGTTCCAGATAAGCCACACTACTGGGCACTAAAAATTATGAAAGTACCCTTTATACTTCCCGAGGTACAAAAATATTTCCGTTTTGAAATATGGAAGTGTGAAAACATTTGTAAAACGATGCACAACATTGAAAAACGAGGCTAGTCGTCTGGTATGTCTTTGTAAGAGGAGCACCACGATTTGAAACTGCCTTTGACGCGAGTGAGAAAGTGAAATGTTAAAGGCGTTTTTTTTTTTTTCTCGTCTGTTGGGGTTTTGAAGTTTGGAGGTTAATAATTTCCGTAACAGTGTACCAATTTCGATAGTTGTTTTTGCATTCATCTCGCAATTTGGCACTGCACAAACTCCAGTGTCGCAGAATACAGATGAAAAAGCATCTGCAGGGCCACCTTAGTAGATTCGTGTCAGGGCTGGACATGTATCACGATACCATCTTAAAGACACTTTTTAATATCTCTTTTTGTGTATCACATTTCAGAAGTGTATTTGTATCACAGTAGTGAAATACTTTTAAGATGTAACGATTACATCGCCGTACTGTGCAAGATAGTGTATCTCGTTGCTTTTTGTTGGTTTGTTTGTGGGAATAGGCTGCCCTGTTTCCTAAAGAGCAAAGGAATACCTTTGTACTCTAGCAAAGGATCTCTTGCAAAGCAATACAGATCTCTTGTCTAGAATAAGTGCATGCCTTTTGCTAATCACTGTTGTTCACAATATGCTTGACTTGAAAGCTTCAATGGCCTAAAACATTAATCACAATAGTATACTGCACCTATTAAACATCTTTGCCAAGATTCAACATTCTAAAAATAAACAAGTTTTCAGTACTTGTATTTTTCTACTTGTATTCCTGTATCTGTATTCTGGAATACTTCTTCGTATGCTAGCTAAAGTACTTCCGAAATATCTCGTTACGTCAAAGAGAAATGTATCTCAGTATCTGCATTTTGGGCTTCCAGTGCATGTATTTCGATATCTGTATTTCTGAATACGTTTCCAAATATTTTTGCCCAGCCCTAAGTGTGAAGTTAGTAAAAGTTACAAGGTAAGCAGCTTAATAGTAACCTGTTACTGTTAGTAAGTAATTTGAGTAGGTAGTGAAGTCTAAAAACATTTAGGTGCATGAGGAAGTACTTCGTATGTTTTATTTGTCTCATGATGTTCATTACAGATTACACTAATCAGACTGTGGTCTTGACAAGTAAAACCAAGAACGTCTGTTCAATTTTGAGGCAGTGAGAAACTACTTTACAGGTAAAGCAAATGGTAATTGTAATTATGCTGGTCTCGCTGCTCGCATTTGACGGGTCAAAGCGTCCGCTATCCAGCCAGTTAACGGTCGAACACTTGTGAACATTTAAACAAAAGTAAATTTAATTAACAGGAATTGGGGTCATATTTTAACAAACATTCACCAGCACTCAGTAAGTCACCATAAAAAAGCGGTGCTGTTGCTCGGGCTGGTAGGGCAAGTCTGACCGCCGCCTGGCATTTCTTCTTCGACCAGTGCTTTTACTCTCTTCGTGAGCAGACAGACAAGATGACCAATGACCCTCTGAAGGTCTTTTACGGCGTCCGTTTGAAGTGGCCATAACGAAAGAAAAAGGGTTTTCAAGACGTGGAAGTAGCCCCTATTTGGGGCTTAAGCGTCCCCCCCCCCCTTCCGTTGGCGCCACTTGAAAGGCAAACACGGCTCCTGGCGGCTCTCTTCGAGAGGGGACAGCACAGTAATCAACTATATTTTCTTTGATTGAGGAAATCAATAAACAGATTTTTTTTCTGCAATGAGTGAAGTCTAGCGTTCAGGGAGTGAAAATTGTATCAGCAATTGGTAGAAGGAAAATCTTCCCAAGCCTATCAAATGAATACAGTTTTTAACCTATCAAGTTCCTGCAGATAGTGGAGGGAAAAACAGTTAACAATTGTTTTACAGACTTGATAAGGCCGTTTCCTTTCAAGCTGGCGTGAACAAGGCTTCATAGCTCTTGCAAGTATTACTAATGGGTGATGAACCTGAAAATAACCGAACACTAACCACTAACGGAATGTTATGCGGGAGTATTATGTTAAGGAAGTGGTTAAGGTGACAAGGAAAACAGTATTGATGTTTATTGTACAAGCATTCCTAAATCATAATGATGATCAAAATTTGAGACATACACAGGTCACATACAACGGTGTAAGTAGGTGAATGGCAATGGACGAAAAAGACTAGCACCTATGGCTTTCTTGCTCTCATAAATGCACAGTGCATTAGAATTACACTGTGCTGTCACCACTGGCCATTTTGCATTAGCCAGAGAACCATGATAATGACAACTGCCTAACCATTAAAACCTGAGAAATTTGGTGAAATAGTTATGAAAACTGTTTTTAACCAAGCTAGATGATTACAAGACTGTTTCAGTGTCACAGTTCAGCCATTGTGATCGCCAATAAAAATGTTTCAGGTAATACTTGCTAGCTTACCAACATTCAGGTTTATAAAGAGCTCTCATTTCAGGGATAGACCAATATTTTACCATCAGTAACATACCACTTCTGGTTCTAATTTAAGATGTGGCATTTGGAATATGAGCATGCAGGTATATTTGCTGCCATATTACAATAATTATGCCTTAATATAATCCTCTACATAGCCCTACACTGACATGATGCATCCTTCTCACTGCACGCATCAATTGACACCCTTTTCTTTGCCCTTTCTTGCACAAAGAGGGCTCAAATCACTACAAGTCAAGTAGTCAGATAGTGACGATTGGATACCCAGAACCAATGAACACCTAATTGATCTGAGGTCATCAAAGAAAACCTATCTTAGAAATTTCGGAAAGGTTGTGACACAGAAAAAAAAAACTAGGTGCCTCAATCTACATTATTAAGGAGTAGTACAGCAACTACATCTGTAATAAAATAGTAACAAATTGATGAACTCCCTACATTAAGAAAACTTGAAAGTCACTGCATGACAGGAGCTTCTAAATATTAGGAGATGCATAAGGAAAAGAAGTTCAATATGTTTGAAAATAAACCAAGAAATATTCAGTGTACTTCTTTTAACAGCATTTAGTACTGATGTAATGACATGTTTAAAAGCATCAGAAATTTAATGTGAAAGCTCTAAACGCACATATTTTTAAGGTTGCGGCAGGTCAAAATACAACATAAAAATAATAAAAAGACAAAAACAAGGAGAAAAAGTGAGAATGCCATCTACACATGCATAAAAAATGAAAAAAGAAAAGCATGTGAGCGTGCATGCTGTGCCTCAGCTGTGTCACCCTCATTTTTGAGGCATTTGTGTGAATAAGAAAATACAGGGGATGCTTAGAACTATTTTAAGAAAGTGAAGGTGAAAGCCTACCTGAAATTTCTTGCTCATCTCTCCCACTGAACTTCCTGCAGATGCACTGACCTTTATGATGAATCCCATTGTAACGATCTCGTGCTTCAAACCCAGCATAGTGTACAAGTGATACCATATGCATTATGTTACCTGACTGACCATAAGGTAATGCTTGCAAGTCTGAATACCAAGCACCCACAAAAAAGTTAATGGGCATGGTATGTGCACTGGCGCTGCGAATCAAGTGGAGAATAATATCCCATTGGAAGTGGAAGATAGGTGTTGTGAATGAAGTGTGTTTCCTCGATATAAGCCGAGTATCTCTTCCTAAGCAAGACTCTAAATTCCTGTACTTTCCCTTTCAATGCTAGCTCATTGATTGGCTTTTGCTCATCACTTTCTGTTGTTTCTTCTTCAAGACTAGGCAATTCGAGACCTTACCGTGTTATTGTCAATGCACTGTACCTTGCCAGCACTTCCACATCCTGTACGATACCTGTCTATTTGGTTCTTACTTTCACCCTTAGCGCTCCTCCATGTCCACTTACAGCTCGCTTGTTATCAGTAGAAGGTATTGGAGATCCGTAAATTATTGCGTTCTGCGAACTCTACTAATAACAATCCTCTGGCATTTCTAGTACCGATGCCATAATCTCCTACTGCCTGGTCTCCAGCCTGCTTCTTCCCTACCTTGGCATTGAAGTCACCCATCAGTATATTATACTGTGTTTTTACCTTACTCATTGCCGATTCCATGTCCTAGCACGTTATCATGGCTGGATGTAGGTGCGTAAGCCTGTACAACCTTCATCTTGAATCTCTTATAGAGTTTAATTACAATACCTATCACTTTTTCATTAATGCTATAGTATTCCTCTACCTTACCAGCTATATTTCTGTAGATAAGGAACCCCACGCCTAGTTTTGTTCTGTCAGCCAAGCGATGAAGCAAAGGATATGCCCATTCTGTAGCACTGTATAGGCCTCATCCGTTCTCCTAACCTCACTGAGCCCTATTATATCCCATTTAACACCCTCTAGCTCCTCGAATAGTACAGCTGGACTTGCCTCACTAAATAAGGTTCTAGCGTTAGACGTGGCCAAGTTCAGGTTTTAATGGAGGCCTGTGTATGAATGATAATCTGACGAGTATCATTACGGAGTTTGCAGTGAAAGTTGGAGGATTGGTAGTTAGGCAGGACAATGGCAAGCTGTCCCAGAAGACGAACAATCTCATTAAGAAACATCAAAGCATGAAAACCTCAAACACAACAGACAAAATAGAACTGGCAGAGCTTTAAAAGTTTATTAATAAGCGTAAAGTATCCGATGTAGCAAGGTATAACATGAAGAGAATTGAACACGTTCTAAAGAACGGGGGAAGCGTTCTTTATAATGTGTTAAGCGGTGCAAAGAAAACTTCGGATAGGAAAAAACCAAATATATGCACGAAAAGACAAGGAAGGCAAAGTAACTGCCAATACGGATAGGAAGGCTAAAATAGAGGAGTTTTACAGAGACCTGTACAGTAGCCAGGCCAACCAGGAAATGTCTTCTATCTGGGAGGGTGCCAGAATCTTGGAAGAATGCCAACATCATCTTAATCTATAAAAATTGGACGACAAGGACTTAAAGAATTACAGGCTGATCAGCTTGCTCTCTATCGTATACCAGCTATTTACTAGAGTAATTGCTATCAGAATTAAGAATACATTAAAATTCAGTCAACCAACATACAGGACGCGTAGTGACGCCATCTTGGAAGTTTCTGTGGTGTGTGTGTGTGTGTGCGCATGTGCATGTAGCTGTGTTCCATCCAGCACTACAAGTAATCCGAAGGTGCAAGCTGGGAGATGGAAACACCAACATGGCTCACATATTCCTGGTACTTTTCAACGTCTTCAACGGCCACAAACAAGCATAAGAAACAATCAATAAATAAAAAAACTACAAATCATAAACTATACTCGGTTATAGCCTATGAAGAAATGTAAGCTCTACGCAGAGCTGTCACTGTCCCACCCAGGATGAGTTTGCGTAAATGTCTTACTGAATTGGAGTTCATCATCAAGACAGGAGTGTAACAGCCAAAATACAATTTGGAGCAGGTTACGGGGAAAAAAAAACGTGCATTTTTTATCATGAAATACTAAATTGTGAGGTTTTCAGAGGCCTAGAGTTGGGGAAGAGTTAGGAATAAGAGTTAATGGAGAGTACCTTAGTAACCTGCACTTTGCCGATGACATTGCATTGCCGAGTACCTCAGGGGATGAATAGAAACTCATGAATACAGAGTTAGACAAGGAGAGCAGAAAGGTAGATCTTAAAATTAATCTGCAGAAAACGAAAGTAATGTACAACCTCTGAAGAGAACAGCGCTTTGAGATACTAGGTAACAGTGCACTTGAAGTTGTAAAAGACTACGTCTACTTAGGACTGGTAATAACCGCAGAGCCGAACCAAGAGATTGAAGCAACTAGATTAATAAGAATGGGGTGGAGCACATTCGGAAAGCACTCTCAAATCGTGACTGGTAGATTGCCACTATCCCTCAAGGGGAAGGTATAAAATGGCTGCATATTGCGGGTACTTATGGAGCAGAAACATGGAGAATTACAAAGAGGGTTCAGCTTAAATCGAGGACGATGCAGCGAGCGGTGGAAAGGAAAATGATAGGTATAACCTTGAGAGACAAGAAAAGGAAATAGACATGGGCCAGGCATGTAGCGCGTAGACAGGATAACCGCTGGTCATTAAGGGTAAATGATTGTATTCCCAGAGAAGGCAAGCAGGTTAGGGGGAGACAGAAAGGTGGGCAGATGAAATTAGGAAGTTTGGGGGTATAAGGTGGCAGCAGCAAGCACAGGACCGAGTTGACTGGCGGAACATGGGAGAGGCCTTTGTCCTGCAGTAGACGTAGCCAGGCTGACAACGATGATGAAAAAATAAGGTTTACAATTGTAAAATATATGTATACACCAATCAACATCACCTAAATCGCGCAGTGTGAAATCAGCACTGCCATTTCAATGAAAGTAGTATTTTGAACCACCCTACTGAGAAAAGCAGAAATCTCATACACCGCTTCAAATGATTGCCAGTAGCTTATTTAGACATCAGTATTATACTCGTTAATTGACGTATGCATGTGGGAGGTAGTGACGAGATACTGCACCAGGGTGGCCAATCTTTCTCTGGTGAGGGAGTGCGTTACCGGCGGTGGTTACCGGTGAGGCCGCACCCCAGGCCTTTTAATGCAGTTCCATCACCCCGCGGATTTTTTATTTTTTTAGTCCAGTCGGGAACTGCGCGGCACCGGTCTTGCCGATACTTAGCTACGGAGCGGAAACCTGGAGACTTACAAAGAGGGTTCAGCTTAAATTGAGGACGACGCAGTGAGCAATGGAAAGAAAAATGGTAGATGTAACCTTAAGAGACAAGAAGAGAGCAGAGTGGATTAGGGAACAAACGGGGGTTAAGGATATCATTGTTGAAATCAAGAAGAGAAAATGGACATGGGCCGGGCATGTAGCATGTAGACAGGATAACCGCTGGTCATTAAGGGTAACAGACTGGATTCCCAGAGAAGGCAAGCGAGTTAGGGGGAGACAGAAGGTTAGGTGGGCAGATGAGATTAAGGAGTTTGCGGGTATAAATTGGCAGCAGCAAGCACAGGACCGGGTTAACTGGCGGAAAATGAGAGAGGCCTTTGTCCTGCAGTGGACGTAGTCAGGCTGATGATGATTATTATACTGGTACTCTGGATTGTGTGGTGTACCAATGCATGTGTAAGTGAGCAAAATATGCAGTGTCCCACTAGCGCTTACAGCCCCTTATAAATCTCAATACGGTTTTCCAGAGGGAACCAGTGTACTGCAGATAAGGTGGCTCAAGCAGCATTAGATCAAAGCCAAGAAATTTCATGACCGCTACACCACCACCCTACTTCCCAACCCCCGCTTTTTTTTACCGTAGGGTTAGGTGCCACTTCGCTCCCTTACAAGGTGCGCACCTTTGGCCCAGCAACGGTTTTGGATATCTATCCCCAAGACCGTGATGAGCAACTTCAAGACAAAAATGTTTTATGTGCCACTGCTAAGGCAATGAACGTGATCGCTGGCAACGCCAGCGTTCGCAGCACGTCAAGCGTGTTCGCACGAGAAAAACGTGGCATTCCCTTCCAGCTTTAGTTCTTAACAAGCCATAGCCACATTCTCAGGCTAGGAAATTTACATTTCCCGCGAAGCGTTGGTGGCAACAGCAACATATTTTTCTCTTGAAGTTTCGTCGTCTCGCCAATAGGTATCTGCTGCGGTCGGCAGACCAATGGGCACGCAGCGTTGTTACTTTATCATCGATTGCGTCTCAGGAGCATAGGGCGGGTGGCTAGAATATTTTAAGTATATTCTAGGCACTATAGTTCGGGTCTGCACGCTTTGACTGATGGCCCAAGATGCAGGTGGCCACCATGGCCTGCATTTCTAAAGCTGGAAGGGAATGGAAGGGAATTAGCACACCATGGTCTGCACTTCTAAAGCTGGAAGGGAATGGAAGGGAATTAGCACACCTGAAAAAAAATTGAGGCTTGCTGGGCATTTTGGCAAAGCTCGGCACAACAATCGGGAATTGTATCGAATTGGCGCAGCTGTTGTACCCCTGTATTTACTGGACGTCAGGCAGTTTTCACGGATTTCAAGCGTATCACTTGTCCATACATGCTTGTATTTATTTCGCTAGTTTTCAATAAAAAATGTTACTTCTTGGCAAATTTCATCAAAAATCGCGCCTTCATGGCTCTGCGTAATGTAATGCTTTAACAAGAAACAACAAACTTTTAATTTATAATATACGTAGTACTTGCAGTACCAGAGAAAATATGCTTAATGTTGGAACAGAAACAGGGTGTCTGCCAATTTTCCTGATTCCGTGACTTTTCCCGGTTTTCCATGATGATTAAAAGCAAATTCCGGGACAGTCACATCTGCTTGGAAAACTGTGCACTGGAAACAAACCTTGGAGTGGTAAAAAAAAAAAAATAAGGCGCCGATATAAAATAAGTAAACATGTTTACCATATGTGCTCAGAATGTTCCCAGCATGTGCAGTAAATAGGTAAAAAAAAATGTATATCAGGCCAAAAGAAAACCTCCGACACAGGAAGTGAGCAAGTTGGCTGTTTAATGTTTCGAAGAACCAGTAAGCAAACACACAAGTTCAAATTAACTACTGCAGACGCAAGTTTAAGGGAGCCCGTGATGGAGCAACAACAAAGCCAAGTCTGCTAGGAAACTTGAAGCCTGATTACACATGATCGCTGCGTCTCAGCGCATGGCTTTTTAATGCTGTGCTATGCCCTCTCTTTTTATATAAATAGAGGGCACGTGTCTATGCGAAGCTGCGCTCCCCTGAGGAAGCAGTGCTGCTTCGATTGATAAGACGAGTTTAATGTCCCAAAACCTCCATATGAATATGAGAGACGCCGTAGTGCAGAACGCTGAAAATTTTGACCACTTGGGGTTCTTTAACGTGCACCCATATCTGAGTACACGGGCCTACAGCATTTTTGCCTCCCTCAAAAATGCAGCCACAGCAGCCAGGATTCGATCCCGCAACCAACAGGTAAGCAGCTGAGTACCTTAACCACTAGACCACTGCGGCGAGGCAGCAGTGCCGCATCAATAAGCTGAACAGGTTGTAAGTCGCACATGTGGTCAGACTTTTTTAGAAGGGCTGCCATCTCATGCCATCCGTTTAAAAGAAGGACGTGGGAGCCCGCGACCGATTCTGCCACTGGAGTAAATGCCCAGACCGCTGAGGATGTGGATTGAATGAGATCAACCTGGACTACTGTATTTACTGAAGTGACTTGACTATTCAGAATGTGGATTAGATTTTATCTGATGCACCCTGGATTGCTGCACTTACTACCCAAACTGCGTATTGCATATTCTCACAACAACTAATGACAATGCCACAAATACGAAGCCGTACTGCAATTTTTTTTTTACAACAAGTAGATGCATGTTGGCGTTTTATTTTGCTGGGCTCTTATGCTTGGAGAGTGAAAAAAGTCTTCAGATGCCTGCAATAAAAGCTGGGGGTAGCATATAAAGCGCTGACGTTTGAATATGTGGTGGCAAGAAGGAATCTGCCAGGTTTCACCAGCTTCCTCGATTCCATAGATCAATCACAAATGCCAGCATGTTACCTTCGTTTACGTACTTTTATATGGACATGACACTAAAAAATAATCATAAATTTAATACCACCATCTTAAGAAACACAAATGAGAACTTTACCTGAAGTTACCCAATGCTACCTTTGAAACGAGAGCTACCAACAATGATTGTTTGCCATTGCTTCGCCAATAATAAAAATAGCAGTACTACTAACATTAAAAGGCATGACATAGCTCAGCAAGCCTCTGCTGATAGTTCTGGCCTAACCCGTGCCAGGCCAAAATCGTGGCCAAGACAAACATGCACAAATTTACCAACCAGTGAGTAATGTTGTGGTTCGAAAGTCGGATATCTGTGTGATATGTCAAAATAGTGCATGTACAAACACGGAAGCTAAGGAATGCTTTAGTCAACATGAAAGACAAGTTGCTGAGCAGAAATATTACCAGTCTTGTTTATGCTATAGGCTGCCACAATAGGGACAACCAGTACATTGGTGAGACCGGCGATTTCAAGAAAAGGGTTAAACGACACGAATATGACATCGCAAAATGATGCATAGACTTAAATGCCCTCGCTAAACATGTCAAATCTACAAGCAACCAGATTGACTGGTCAAGCGCATGTGTCTAAGCCAAAGAAAAGGCTGCATCATGCCTGCACTGCAAGTCCCTGCACATACAGATTACTGAACATATGCTAAACAGGAGGGATAAGACACTTTTGACAATGTACTCTCAGTGCTTACGTCACATATCTAGGCTTACCTAGTTACGCTGTGCCTTTCCTAAGGCTTTTATTACAGCGAAAGCTGTTATGAGATCACAGTTCGGGTCTCGCGCAGCGCCGTAATTGTACATCACCGCCACCTCTACTGTTATGTTTAGACGTAACTGTAGGTGCCACTTGTTACGCCCACACTTACTTTGACCTTCACTATAGTTACATCCAGCCATAAGTATAGCCATAAGTATAGCCAACACTAGCGCTACGTTTAGGCGAAACTACAACCACCGCTAGCGTTTAGAGTAGAGTTACGTCCACCACGGTGCAATTCTTCATTCGTTGTTATGTCCTATTCACAGAGGAAAATAACCAATTCCTGTTTGCCTCTATAATTTCTTTAAGTGCTTTATTCGATGCAATTTAGGAATGGTATTGCATACATTGGTAAAGTCGCACCCAGCCACGTTACTGTAATGTTCAGCGCTGCTGCTTTCCGAATTAACCCATTAAATCCCGACAGAGTCTTTCAATTTATGAAGGTTCTTAAAACTGTGCCAGAATGACGCAAATATGCTTTGAGATAGTTTAGGGTACCCCTTACAGACACCATGTGAGAGGATTTTTCAATGTTTATTAGAGAGCTGCTAAAACAGTTGTCAAATAGCGGTTTACGTTTTGACGGGTCGGCGTAAAACGCTCCTTTGTGTGAACCGATTTCTGTCTTATATTACTTTCCGCAATAAGGTGATGCAAATGTCCTAGTTATGTACCTGTACTATGCAATCTCCGGTGAAAATTTCAAATAGATTAACCGATGTTTTGCTTGCGAACTAGCGTATTAGTTCACGTGTTTGCATATGATCACGCCAGGCCTCTGGGCTTCATAATTTGGTTAAGTTCGTTACTTCGTTTTATGCCCCTTGTAGGGTGATTCCACTACGCTTAAGTGACAATTTATTGTATACACAACTCAAATAAAATAGGCAAAAAACATAAAGAGGGTAATGGATATGTGTCGGCCATCTACAGTGAGCTCAGAGGCTACCACCTACTTACACGAAGATTTCACATTTGGGAATTCCGGCAGTCTCATAGACAACCTAAGTATGGCATATTATAACTGCTGGTGTTTAACATCCCAAAACTACAATACGATTATGAAGGCCAAAGTAGTTCTGCTGTTCTGTTCACGTAAATAGCAGTCAACTTAAGTAGTAGGCAGCTTAGAGCAGGTGCTAAGACAGTGCTTGCTGACGGCCATCGCAAAGGTGGATACGACTGTCATGAAGATGAAGCAGAGTACGAAAGACGAGGTGATTGATCATCAAATATCTGAGTGGGTGTTGGAAATATAACGCTTGAGATGAAGCTGTCCTCAATTGCGAAGAAGATCCTAATGACTCACCCTTATGCTGTTACCCAATGTAAGTGCTTTACTGGAGGCACTGACAAAATGGATGCAAATGTAAGTGCCTACCAGGCTGCAGCTCCTTACAAGAAATGGTTGCAAGCGATATTCACTTATCAGCATAGTCATAAGCAACGTGTGGTGCCAATTCACCGCACATGATTCGTAGAGAGTCAACTCCCTCAAAGCTGCCTGTGCGAAAAGATTAGATAAGAAGCCAAAAGGAACAGGGCATCGAGGAATGTTGATGCTCTATTATGATTGAAAAAGCAGATCACTTTGTTGGAACTCTGCCTAACAGCAAAAGGCACAGGTGCCCTGGGGACCATTGCAACAGCACGGTGCCCACAGAGTATAGTACATGTGCATTGATTGCTTGCTTCATAACATTTCACAATTAGCCCCCAAGAAATTCAGAATCATATTTCCCACGATGCGTCAAGGCCTGAAATAAAATTTGCCACTGTCATTTTTGCTGTAGCCTTGGGCCCAGCATGGCCATATCGTCAATATTTTGTGAACAATGAGCTTCTTCACGATACAATTTTCATCATGATCTATACAGACGACACGATAAAATGTCACATCCCTTTTCACAAGACTCAAAAAAAAAAAAAGAATCTGGGCCAAAATGGGTCAAGCGATCATAGGTATCAGTTTCACCCAGTTTACCAGTATTGCTTGTGTGTTCAAACATGCATAATTTGTATTGCCGGACTCTTTGTGTATCAGCAGCTCTGTTGAGACAGAGCAGCGGACCCACTTTTAGATGTTAATTTCAGCCTCTGCTGGAGCCACGCTAGCCACTCTGTCAGCAGCCACCGTCTTCGGTGCTGCCTTTTCATTAGCTTCCTTGAAGACTAAAGGCAAATCGCATGCGTCAACTGAAAGCAAAAAATTCTCTCGCAAACCTCATAAGCGCGAAAATGCACGCGACAGCGACGCTATGAGCGACGAAACAGGGCGTTCGCGCGATCGCTCGGTTCTCCAGATTTGGAAACCGTCGCTCATCGCCCGGAAGTGCTGGGCTCAAGCAGCCTATAGCGAAATACCGGGAAAGACAAGGACTACATAGGTGCACGTGACCCTGCCCGAGTCACGTATGCGCAACAAGAAATAACGCAATGTTTATTACGCATGTGCATATAAAAAGTGCTGCAAGTCATTCATAAACACTTTCCGTTTCATTACACAACAATATATCTTATTTTTAAATTGCATACCGCTCGCTACGCGGTTTTCTTGGTGCGAATAGACGGCCTGATGCCAGCAACAGTGGAATTCGCTCGCCGAAGCCGTCGCGTGAATGAGGTTTGCCTGCGCTAGCGACTGATCGCGCGAGGCCCATCTACGTCGCGTCGCTCGTCGCTGTCGCGTGCATTTTCGCGCTTGTGAGGTTTGGCCCTAATTGTCGGGGGTTTAACGTTCCAAAACCACCCAATGATAATGAGAGACGCAGTAGTGGAGGCTCCGAAATTTCGACCATTTGTGGTTATTTAACATGCCCCTAAATGCTAAGCAAACGGGCTGCCAACATTTTCGCCCCAATCGAAAATGCCGCGGCCGGGATTCGATCCCGCGACCTGCGGGTCAGCAGCAGAGTGCCTTAGCCACTAGACAACCGTAACGGGTCGCTATTTTCGGTAGTGCCTTTTGCTCATGTTATCAGTTCCAACAGTACAATCGGGTGTACTTAAAATTAATTCACTCACGGAAAGCTTACGCTGCGAATAAATTCGACGCACTTACGAAAAAAGAAAAGGCTGACGTGGCAGACGAAGTTACATGCGGATTCGTCGCAGCGGTAACAAAAAAGGTTGTATGCAGCAAGAGTATATGCGACAATTAATTATAGAAAGCCCAGAGCCCCAGGAGGGAAAATTGATCTTGATACATAATGGCGCTTTCGACCGCGAGAAAACGAAAGGAAGATGGGCGTCCCATCTTCGTAGTCGTGTACATCACCAAAACAGCAAAACAACAGAGTCGAGTGGGCAGCACTGCTATGACATTTCAGCGAGAAACGACACGTACGAACAATCGTTACACAAGGAGCACAACAGACCTTGATGGGGGATGGCTTGTCGGACAGCAGCCGTCATAAGAACACGTGCATGCCTTGCAGCGAAGTGACTCGGCAGGAGGTGTTCGGAAATGGTGGCAGCCTAGCCTGATGACCGCGAACAGATTCTCGCCTCTTAACTGCACAGACGAAAATTAAACACTATAAAATCAGTTCAAAGCGACGTAGATGTCATAAGCGGCTTTTTCCGACTTAATGTTCACGCAAAAAAAAATATCGAATGCACTGCTAAACCTAACCCGGCACGCGCCACAGGCGGCTTCCACCCTCACGAGCGAGAACAGGACGTGCGGGAGCGCGAGGCAAATCATGCTACTGGCCCTATGCTGATATTCATCGGCAACGCGAAGCGTTACAAACAATCCACCCCAATATACTGAAAACAATTCAAGATGGTACCACCTAGTGCACGACTGCGAACATGTCCGTTTCGGTGCAAAAATCGCGTAACACGCCGGTAGCTTACCTGCGAGGATGACTTTACAGCCACACGATGGCACAGGCTCCGGGCAAAAGCTGTCTACAAAAGAGACGTTATATTCACTCGATTCCTACGCTTGGACGAAACGGAGTTGTTTCACCAGCACCACCAGCCGCAGTGAGAACTCGCGAAGCGCATGGAGACGAAGGGACATTATAACGCGCGAGCCACGGGAGCGCGAGCAAAGGAGCTGGCCGCGCTGGCTTATCCTAACAACACAGTGACGTCACATAGCAACCAATCAGGAAGCATCGTAGGTACGAGCTCTTCCGCGCGAATATAGTGCCTTGGGATATTCTAGGCGAATCTGGCTGGCCATAGAACACCCAGGAGAACACCTATGGCTGACTTATTCGATGTCGCCGTGGCCTAAATGCAATTGCTGTATTAACGACAATAAATAATCTACGCCATTTTCACACGTGTTGAGCGTTTTCAGGAATGCATTAATTGATATTATCCGGTTATTCTTGTCATATGAAACCGAATTCTCATGGAATGAGTAGCGACATCTCCCGTAGCCATATCGACGCTCTAGTTCACAGCAATACCGTACACAAGAGACTGTACAGAAGACCAACTACCCCGGTTAGCATTTCACTTTCAGCGCTTCTCATAAAACTGGTAGCGTTAATACGGAATACAAAATGTGTTATGATCTAGAAAACGAATGTCAAAAAGCTGGCGTTTAAAATCTATGATAGAGTGCTGCCACCTATGAGTAGCAGTAATAAACGCCTTTTAGTTCGTCCGTCAAATTGTTGGTAGATGGCACTACCAACGCAACAACCTTGGACATGACTATGGTGGTTTGATAACATGACTTTGGAGCAATGGATATTTAGTTTACGCCTACGCACATGCAAATTGCCTATTTCTGACACCAAGCTAAGTGACCGGGCACTGTACTCACTTTCACAGCGGGCAGCACTAACGCAAAAATGACTTAGCGGTGACACGACGTAGCTTGAAAAGAGAAGAACATTCGTGCAATAGCGAATCTCAAAACTTTTTACTGAATGACACAATTTTGTACACCGCGGAAAGAAACACATTCACTTAACATGGCTTACGTAATGCCACAGTAGCATTATATTTTTACGTTCTGCAGGTCCAAGAAAACACTGAATTGCGCATCGTCCAACAGAGCAGAAGATTCAGAGCACACTGCTCATGAAGTCGCAGTAGTTACAAAGGCACAGTAAGGCAGGTTCAGATGCTGCAATCATTGAAAAAGTTGGAGACGATGGGCAACGTGACGAATGAGACTCAATAACGCGCTCGACACACAGCCGGACTTCTGTCAAAGACAGTGCAGTATGGATCATTAGACCACAAGCACAAGTTATGCGGTCTTCTTTCTTGTCCAAATCGTTTCTGAGGCAGACGGGACATACCACAACATCACTGCTCCACATGTGTACAGCAGCGTCCACTTCCTGACTTTGCAATGCCAGCACGCTTTCGTACTGCTTCCAAATGTTGTATTCCTCCTCCAGCAACGCTGCAAAAGTCTCTTCCATTAGCAGTTCGTTCAATTCAGTTTCGTCCCAGGGTACTTCAGCAGTCGCACTTTCTTGACTCCTGGCTATAGAGTTCGCAGACGACGCACCTCGAAATATGTCCAGCTCCTGCCGAACAACTTCTGTAACCGAGCGACGGAGCTGTTCCTCGCTCTGACATGCATCCCCGGTACTTCTGAAGGAGTCGAACAAGGCTTGCCTTCCTTTTCGAAGCCTCTCCCTGCACTGGTTTCGATACGTTTCTTTCCAAGGCGGTGTTTTGGACTTGTAAAGAATCTGGTGCCGCGACAACACCGACGCACAAGGAGACCCCATAATGCCTTATTGATTCGTAAATACCACGGAGGAATGTGGTCAATACGCACACGCTTGGCCACGGAGGCGTTGGCTTGGCGCGTTAGACTGCTCGACTGCAATTGGATCGCATGCAGGCCACTGAAATCAATTCATGTATTTGTGACAACGTTTCGATTGTATTTTTAATTTAAAAATAAGTTGGAAACTAATGTTTATTTTATTATAAATAACTTTATAGAAGTATACGTGAAAGTTTTTTGGAAGAATTTGGGCAGGTTTTGGGCTAGCAGACGCCGAAAAGGTAAGATGCGCGCTCGGCGCCACTTTTGTGAGGACACTAGGTGTTCTTTGAGGACACGACAGATTGCAATGTGGGCGCTTGAGGACGGCGCCTTCGCTTGTCATTACGCATAGCGTTATGTTCTAAAGCCTGTTCCGCCTTGCGAGATGAAGTGTTTACGAGTGGCGGCGAGTGTTTGAAGCTACTGTTCATCGCTTTTATTATGTTTCCCGTGAAGCTTATTCCTCATGTGAACAACGCGGTGAACTGCAGACTGCGTCGTGCACATGCCTCAAAAGTTATGTACTACACGTTCGCACACACGCATAGAGACAACTTTGGAGTTATTATTATATTTTTTTTTTCGTAGTAGTCGAGACCTTGGTAGTCGTTTGGGGAGCCGTTCCTGCTTTCTGTGCACTTAGCGAAGACGATTGGGGTCGAACTAGCTCGCTTCGTCGTATGTTTGGCGTATGTTTGCGTGCGTGAACCTCTTAAAACCTCTGTCCTGACTTCTCGATTGATCTTCGAAGGTGATAGAAGGCCCTAGATCGCGACTGTTGGTGATGCTCGCTGGTCGCGAGCGGCGTAACGGACCCACTTCAATTTATTCGCAACTTTGTAGTTATTTTGTGCTTTCACCGCCTAGAGGGGGCGCTAGTGCAAGTCCAACATGTCTGTGGTTTGGGGGATCGCGCAGCCGGCAGCCGCCGCCGGTGTGCCCGTCACTTCGAACTGCGTAGTATTTTCAGCTGCAGCCACCGTGTTGTCAGGGCTTTGCTGAGAAGGTCATTGACTCTAGCATGTGTTATATTCGACACGGCGTGTTGAGAAACGCGTGTGCGGCGTATATTGAAGGAAAAGAAGTTTTGAACGCTGGGCACGTCGTCTGCAGCTGTGTGAAGGAATGCACGTACGTAGAGCTTTGTGAACGCTGCTCGTGTACATGCAAGCTGTTACTGTACACATATCGAACGCGAAACTACGTATGTGCACATGACGTCCTCATGCGTCCTGCGGGACACAAATGTTTCGTCCGTCGTCACAAACAAGAACACTGCACAACCTTCAATGATCTGCAAGGCGTTCGTCATGGCTCTGTTTTGTTATTGTACCCAAACGCAATTTCGCTGAACACTTCAAATACATAAGCCGCGTCACCCACCACATGACACATCTTAATTTAGGCACTCGTTCTACGCACTGTTGAGGCCCCTTGGCTAACAGAAGGTGTTGCAAACGTTGAACACTGCGTAACTAACAACGGGGCACAGAGAACGGATATTGTCCACCATGACCTACTACACTCCTGACCTGTTCAGATAGCGGGGTTCCTATGGGAGCGCGTGTCCCCGCTCTCGTTCAATCGCTCGCCGTAGGTGGCGCTACCTATAACCTGTTCGTCTGCTACTGTGCGGCCGTTCCGGGGGTGACGGTGCGGCCGGCAGGAGGGCGACGGACTGATACCATGCGTCTGCTTCTGTGACAAACTGCCTATACGTGTGATTGTTTTTTGCTGAAAAGGCTAACGTGTGCTATGTGTTACATTTTAGTAGTTAGGCTATACTGGTTGATTGACTTCTAAAGCTGTATATTTGCGTAGAAATGTCTTGCTGCATGGTTGTTTTTGCCATTCCAGCCTAAAAAAACTTCAATTTAGTATTCATAAAGCTTTTGACTAATAATGTACTCATTGGTAATAGAATATCAAACTGATTTTAGGTTGTTTAGGACGCGTCAGGTGAAACGCAGTGCCCCTGTTGAGCACTTACCTTGGACACTCGCCCTCGACAGGTGTTACACTTGTAGTCAATTGATAGAAGAGAATAATGCACATACGCCAACGGACGCATATCAAGGAGAGACACAGGAATTGAAGCTTTAACTCTTACTGTGACCTACACAACAAAAATTGTGCGTCAAATTTCGCTACGGGAGTTTGTCTGCTGGAACGGGGAGCGCTGGCCGATGCGCGTTTCTATGATTTTATATGTCCGTGCGATGAGACGATATGGTAAAGGCAGTGATGTGCCTATCGAGGGCAACACATTGCGACCCCAATAAAGTTTTTATCGTCATCATTATCATCATCTTGTCGAGCATAGTTAATAATAATAATAATAATAATAATAATAATAATAATAATAATAATAATAATAATAATAATAATAATAATAATAATAATAATGTTTTATTTTTCATCAATAGTTTGATGAAGGACAGCGGCAGGTAAAAGCTGCTCTTCGAAAGAGGCAGCTTGACATAGGCCCACAGACGCCTTTAGCACGACAGCACTGGCAAACAGTTAGCAATGTTATCTAAGCAACAATTACAAAAATATCAAGTTCAAATTCTAAAAATAAAAATAGCAACCATGATAACAATGTAGCAACTGCAAAGAAATCTTGAAAACTATACATGTGTATATCGTGCAATTGAGTTCGGGTACAGAGTAAGAAATCTATGCCAGCTTTCACATATTTATCAATTAACGTAGAAACTGTGTAGAACAACCTATCTGTGGAGTAGTTTGTTCTCGAAGTTTTTATTTTCCATGTTTCTTTATGTCATGTTTCGAACAAATTATTTGGCTGCAGTTTCGAGAGGTCGTACAAATAATGTCGACTTTCTTGAAATTGACGCCTGACCACCAATGCTAACTTAAAATCGTAGAGACGATGTAGGGGTGGTATTCCAGCCTGTTGAAACAATTCACTTCTGCGAGCATCATACGACCAGTAAAAAATTATTCTAATATACGTCTTTTGCATCAGGTACAGTTTTTGTAAGCGCGTGTTAGTCGTAGTCCTTCATACCAAGAAACAATAAGCAAGATGCCAACAGAACAGTCATTTATAAAGTAAGAATTTTACCTTGTATAGTAGAACAGTTTTGCCACTGTACACCGTGCCCTCTACGCGAGATAACTGACCCAGCACACTGTAAATGCGATCGTTTCAAAGCATATTGCTCGAAAATGTAACTCCAAGAATTTTTATACAATTTACTAACTCAATAATAGTATCGCCATACTTGAAATGCATGTTTTCATTAACAGACTTATTTTTAGGGCGGAATAGTACCGCCTTTGTTGTACTAGTGGTTATGTTTGATTGATAGCATGGAGCGCCGCACTGGAGCGTCATGGAGCGTCATGGAGCGCCGCACTGGCCTCTTCTGGTGTTCCCCTTGTATAACTGAACTACAGTCCTCCATGTTGTCCTGACTTGATGGAAAATGCAACCACTCGGCCTCTTGTGCAGTTTCAATTGGGTTTTCAGAACTATATACTTCCCCAGGCTCCGCTGATGCTCGCTCTTCTTGAGAAGAATCTGCGTTGGACGTTCCCCTGTTAAGCCGAAAAAATAGCGAAGCATGACAGATATATTGTCCCGCTAAACGCATAAGGGAATACTGCTAACATTATTCTTATCCGTTGTTGTGTTAGACTTCAAGTTTTACTTACAGTATTTTTACTTGTATGGGTGCCAGCGTTGTTTCCCCCTGCGTTCGTTTTAGCCGCTTTTTCCGCGGCATTGGATCTTGCCCACGTGGATCAGGAGAAGCGGGAAATAAGGAAGGCACGGCTGTGGGCTTCAACATCTTCCTTTTCGTCACTGTTCTGTAATCTTCAGCGGTAAAATGCAGGCTGCATACCTTCGACCGGTCGCTGGGCTCCCAGCGATGCTTTCCTGAACCTTCATCAAAGGTAAAGGCGTATACGCATGGCTAGCAAGATTGCAAAATAACAGTCCATAACACCTTTTTTGTAATTAATTTTTCCAAAATGTAACAAGCCAAATGGGGAGGTTAAGAAAAAGCATAGCCACGATTTTATTCTGGGGAAGTACCTGTATACCCATTTAGTGCATTTTCATATTTTCTCGCAGCCTTTGTAAATGTCTTTTTAGATGACTACATTCGTCGATTGATGTTTAGTGATGGTACGTGGTCGAGTCCAGTGGCATACTTGAAGCCCTTTATTCGAAGAGCTCATTGGCTATACAAGGTTTCATAACAAAGCTGAATTTCCTAATGGCTGCTCAGTAACGAAGCGCGACCCAATACGACAGAGCCGAAACCGAGGCGCACTTGAGCGCCTTGGTCTTGGTTTAGAGCGCAAACCTCTAACCTGTACAATGACTCCGCCGTTGACGACGATGACTTCAGTGGTTTTTGTTCTTTTGCATTCTCCAAAACGAATCTTTGTCATGCATGATGTAATCTCAGATGCAGCACGCACATAAATAGAGTATCTGTCGCTGATTATTCCAGGTTCCTCATTTCGGTTTCACCGGCTGGGTCTCTTAACCCTCACAGAGCCGATGGGCTCATTGCACGAAGGACTTCAATTATGTCATTATACCCGACCGCCTGCCAGCCCTATATAGAGTGAACAGTTAATCGCCACATTTCGTTACCGGCGTAACGTTTCTAATTACCTTAAGTAAGCTTATACAGAAACGAACAAAGCTGTATGGGAAGATAGAAGTTTGAGATGAGAAATACATTTGACCAAATTCGGTCGCTAACTTCAGTGACACCCAGTGTTCAAGAGTTGTCCATCGCTAAACACACACACACACACACACACCCAACACACACACACACACACACACACACACACACAAACACACACACACACACACACACACACACACACACACACACACACACACACACACACACACACACACACACACACACACACACAGAGAGACAAACTGTGGAGGCAGCACGTAAATATTTCATATCATTAATTTTTTTATGGATTTCGGCGGCATTTGTTGAGGCAGCCTTCGGGAAGGGTGCTCGAACCCTCGCAACCCACCGCTACGCATTTTTACATAATTTACAGATTTCGTATATTTACTTTTTTCTTGTGTGCTATATTTAAATTTCTTGGCACTATTTGTGGAGCCTGCCATATTAGCCGCGGTACTTTAAAAAAGCTTTCATGTTTTTTAGCTCAGTGAATTAGCATAACACACGGAAATAAAGTTTACTAAAGCACCCTGGTGCTTCTTGCTAGCTTGCAACTCGTTCTGAATTGAAACGACTCTCAAAAACACAAGACTCACCTTTTCTTCCAATTGCCTCGATCCATTCTTCCCGTATGTCTGTGGCAGGAAACTCGTGAAAACTTACTTTACTTTGTTTGCCTTGTTCCGATTTGCAATATGGCACGCAGCAAATACACCATACTTACATTTGAGGTGTCAGCTCATCTAAAAAAAAAAACTGCACGCGGCCACTATTAGAGCTGACTACTGCAGCTATCTGCCGTCTGCAAGTTTCTGCACACGACCTACTGTGTTTCTGCGTATCTTCTGCAATTTGTGTATGCGTATCGTCTGGAACCATCGTGATTCAGTGTGAACAATGAATGCCTAACAATAGTTTTTTTATCTCGTTGGACTACGTTTTCATTCAGAAATATTTTCATAATAAATTTTCCTTCATTTGTAGAAAAGTTCCGTCTGCTTGCCACTGTGACCCTTTGTGTGCTTTTTTTACGGTTCTATTTCTGCTTCAAACGTCCACACGAATGCAGCCAACTCTGACGAGGAATCATATCACTTTATTTGCCATATTTTACACATTTCATACACAATTCATGCACAATAAGAACGATTTGCACTGCCACAGCGATGGCTGAAGCAGACGACAGCGAACAGGTGCTGCCTAGCGCCACGCCGCTCGTAGGTGACGGCCCTAGCGGCAGAAGGTATGAACTAGAACGTGGGCGCTGGAAGAGGTGCTCTCTGGGCAGGTCAGGAGTGTAGTAGGTCATGTTGTCCACCACGGTTCAGTACGAGACTTACCGAGGCGCACCAGCTACACTGCACAACACGTATCCATAGCAACGCCGCCATTAGGTTCAGCTTAAACTTTCCTAATTCAGAAAACTTTATGGCAGGCATAAAGTTGTTTCTTTCCTTCATGCTCTATGGCCTCCAGCGGCAGTGAATAAGGCCGCCCTGACATCATTCCCTGCACACTTTCACGTAGCGCAGCGGCTAGGCAAGCCCTCTCCTCTCATTCTTCCCTCAATGCGGTGCTCACTTTTCTCTTCCTTTCTGCTCTCAAAAACTACCCCCTCCCTCCCCCCGAGCACAGCCCTCCTGCCTGCCGCATCAGTAGCCACACAGCCCTTTGCTCCACCAGGCAGCTTTGGTGTCGGAGTAGTCGCTCAACTGAAACCCGCTCAATGGGACTAAGAGAAATTTAATCTTTACAGGCAAGTAAGAAAAGTCGCAGTACCAAATGGCAGTTTTCCTGATAAAAGATCAGGTTACATATCCAAAGCGGCTATTAATCAACAAATCTTTATTTAAAAAACCATTACGTTTTGAAAAAAAGTGCGTGCAAGTTAGGTGTGTAACGGGTGCATGTTTGACGGCCGCATTTTTGTAGGTTGGCCGGCGACGTGTACACTCCAAAAGCATTTAACGATTAGGTTTAGTTGCCATTGCTACGGCCTCATCAAGTGTGAGGCCCAAGGGACCGCTTTCAGCTCTCCCATAGTAAAGTACCGAGTACTCTAAATCATTAATCACTATTTCTAAACATGAGCATCGGGACGACACACTGCGATCCCGTAAACGAGTATGAAGTACTCGAAATCATAGAGAAATAAAACAAAAGGTTAAGAGTGGACACTCGCGTAGACCCCAGCGGCTCAATCAACCCTAGCACACCTGGTGGTTGGTGAGAGCAAGTGGCGTGCGCTTCCTGTTTCGGTTTCACTGGCGCAAATTTTGAATTACTTTGCGTAACCGACGTTTGGCTATGACGAAAGCTCATGATTTCAGACCACTTTTCATCGCCCAAATGGATAGTTTTTGTAGGTCGTTTTGATTTAGCGATTCCCTGTTTTGTTTTGTTCAGTGGTTCGTGCGAATTGGTCGTGACGCAATTTTTATTTCGGTTAAGTTATAATAAAAAGAGATGCACGTAATAATTCACTACGGTTTTATTCATCGCGCTTGTGTTTTTCATTTGGAACAAGTGAACAATGTATATATCAGTCAAAGAGACAGAGTATCCACAATATTTTATTCAAAGGCAAGGTAGAGTCTGAGAATATAAAAAGCACAATATGACAAAGGTAGACAACAAATGCATCTCGCCTTACAAATAAATTGTAACAAATACAGAGAGAACACAGACAATGCACACATCGCTAGAGTTGGCAGAAGCCGAGAAGCTGGTGAAGTATGACACACCGGGCCAGTGGGTAAGTAAGGATCTATGGCAAAAACACAGCACACAATACTGATGAAGAAGGAAGAAGTGACATATACAGAGTCAATTGGCAGAGGTCTAGAAATTAGATTTTCTTCGATTATGGCTTTCAACTGGCAAAAGTCTAGCATAAGCACTGACTTCGAAAACGTAACGCTGTCTGAAGCATCAAAAGTCATTCGAGATCTACCATCATCAGCTCCTGGTCCAGATGGAATCGCAGTTCCTATGATTAAAATTTTATTCAAGCTATCCCCCGGCGACGTCCTCAATCTTATAAACTACTCTTTAAAGAATGCCTGGATACCGTATGACTGGAAAATATCTAAGGTAATCCCATTAATAAAAAAGCAAGGATTAGGTTTTACTATAGAAAATATCAGACCCATCTCGCTAACTTCGAACATGGTGAAACTCGTAGAGAGGGTTCTAAAAGGCCGAATAAACTCTTGGATGACGAATAAGGTCATATTAAAGCCAAATCAAATTGGTTTTCGTTGTGAATGCTCAATTTGGTGCGCCCATGCGGATTTAGAGAGTCGAATACAGCTTGCTCGTAAAAGGAAACAGTACGCCGCATTAGTAACTCTCGACATAGCTAAAGCGTACGACAGTGTCGAGCACTCTATTCTACTGACCACCTTGCAGAGTCTAAAGTTTCCTCAGTATATTACCGAGTGGATAGCAGAATTCCTAAAATCAAGGGAATTGTATTGCGTGAAGGATGGCTGTTGTTCGCATAAATTCAAACAGAAACGTGGTGTTCCCCAAGGGTCCGTCCTATCTCCAGCATTATTCAATATACTGATGAGCTCTATTACAATTGTTCAGGATGTCAGTGTCTACATTTATGCAGATGATATCGCGTTCTTCGCTGCAGAGAGCGACATTTACTCACTACATTAAAAACTGCAAAGATATATTAATACACTAGAAATGTGGTTGCAATCCATTTCATTGAACATCAGTAAAAGTGCGCTCTTGGTGTTTCCTACAGCAGATAGTTTCAATTTCTGTATTGTATAATTGGGAACCTATTCCACAAGTTGATTCAGTCAAGTACTTAGGAATGATTTATAATGAAAAGCTTAATTGGAGCCCACACATTGAATATATAACAGTAAAGGCACGACGGGCGTTAGGTTTATTACGCAGGTTAAGCAAAATACGGGCTGCGCAGACACACGATGTTAATGATATATAAAATGTGCGACCACTATTGGAATTTGGGTGTGTATTATTCTCGGGGGCCGCTGGTTATAAAATTAAACCGCTAGTAATGTTAGAGCGAGAAGCCCTGCGAATATGCCTGGGACTTCCCAGGTTCGTGGCGAATAATGTATTGTATCAAGAAGCACGATTGCCAACACTCCTCTGTCGATTCCGCATTCTAACGGTTCAAACCTTCTTAAAGTTCTACAGTTTACCGGCGCGAAGATCAGAGTACGCATTTATCAGCGACCCTGACTCTTTCTTTCTTGCACATTGGCCTCAATTTTATACCCCTCAGATAATTTTCGTTAAAAAGAAACTGGATTGCATAAATGTAGACATTAGAACAGTAATTGAAACTGATTCCTCAACCATCAACATTAGAATAGAGTACGAAGAAATCTTCCCCCCACAAGCCAAGTTGCAATCTCTTAGATTTTTGACCACTACATTAAACGATTACTTGGTACATGCAGAAACAAAAAAAATGTAATAGCTATAGATGCTTCTGTCAACAATGAAAAGGCAGGCGTAGGAATCGCGTCCGATTTCCTCGGCTGGTCTTTTTCAGTAAGGCTTCCGGATTTCACTGCTATATTTGAAGCCGAGCTAGTAGCTATTATTTTAGCTCTTCGTAAAATTCCTACGACCGAGACCAGTGCAATCATCCTAACAGACTCACTTTCGGTGTGTGCAGCTCTGACAACCTCTGAACAATCTCGTGCCCTAGCAGCGTTCCACACATTAGCACCGCCGCATTTAAAACTCCTCAAATCAGTGTGGGTCCCAGGTCACTGCGGATTACAATTAAATGAATTGGCAGATGCTTTGGCACGAGCATCACTCGATGGACCAGTAATTTCAGTACTTCCAGAGTTAGAATACTTATCAAAGGTTAGATATAGGAAATTCGCTATTTTTACAGATAGTTTAGAAACCATCACACAATGGACAGATTATCAGCACCTCAAATTTCCATCAGCACCTCAAATTTCCATATCAGCACCTCAAATCTCCAAATTCCGGTGCCGTGTCCCCCCCCCATTAAATTTTTATTTACACAGAGCTGGTCTGACACTTTCCCCCCTTTGTCCGTTCTGCGGAAACTATTGAACATTATTTTGGCTCATGTCGTAACTATGCATTAATTAGGAAACGACTTTTAGATATTCCATTTGCGAAGCTAGGTTTAAATTTAACCACAGAAAATGTTCTAAGTTTTGGTGCCTCTGTTTTGGGAAATTGCCACAGAGATGCATTCGATGCGGTGTGTAATTTCATTTCTAAACGTTTGTCAACATAAAGCCCACGTTAACCGATACCCCCCCCCCCCCCGCCAAAAAAAAACGGGTCGAAAAGTAATTTTCAATTCTGGATAAATCCGTGATATACCAAATTAATCGTGTTTGGCAAAACCAGCTGTCTGGTCGGCTCCTAAAATCAAGTTGTAGCTATTAGTGTCTACTTTGTTGTTGATTCTTTTTTCTCACTATCTAAATCTTTGGTTTCTTTTTTTTTTAACATACTGTCTTCACTATACAACTCCCTCAACCCCCCCCCCCCCCTTTTTTTTTCGTTGTAAGCAATAATGCAGTTATCGTCCATATGAGGCTATATGTTCTCTTGGCCAATCCCCCAGAGTGGGTAAGAGCCATGGATTAGAGGATACAAACAAACAAACAAACAGCAATGAAGTCGCGAATCACGCCTGGGGTTAACCGAAATAATACATAGAAAAAAAGAGCGCACAGAAACCACGCGACACAATATAGCAGAAAGGCAAAGGTGCAGTGTGCTGGCTGTGCTTAACAACAGCTAGCCCAAAATGAAAAAAAAGCAGACTTGATGCCTGCTTGTCCTCAGAAAGATAGGGCTTTGCAGCTTGCTCACTACGTGAAAGACAAACTTTATGGTACAACACTGGCAGGTCTTGTGGCTCTTCTTATGCGTCGCCTTCACCAAAAACTTAAGATCCCAAGTGATTTGCGTCTGGGTGTTGCTGTGACGCTTGCGAGCTAAAATAGATTGTAGTCATCACTTATCCAGAATTGTGGACCTTAATTGGTGCTACGAGAGCGGTATTACAGGGCTAATAAATAGCAGAAGGAAACCACTTTGGCTCATTATTTTTTACAAAGGCTCTACATCGTACGTTATCACTCACAAGCTATATAAAAATAAAATGGCAGCGTCCACAGCCCCATCAAACGCTACAAGTTTGGGTATTCTTTTGAAAATTTTGATGGGCGAGATGAGGAGGTTGATGAGAAGCTAAAATACGAAAAGCGTGATAACGTGAACCGTGCCCACTTCATACTGTGTTCCTTACCCGCTCGAAGACATTTCAACAAGCGGTTTTGTTATTGATATATTACTTGAGCTGGAGAGATAAAGCATACACAGTGACCAAGCGACCCACATTAAGTGTACAGTTCGCCCGCATTTGCTACAAAAATACAGACAGGATACCCAACATTCTTTTTAAGGTTATGCAAATCACTTCGAGCGAATATACAGTGTCCCTACTCCTCATAGCGGGTAACCAAAACAATGTATGCAACGAAGGAGTGGTTAGTCCAGTTGAACTGAATATAAGCATATAAGACCATAATGAAGTCTGCTGTAACGAAGTAATAACATAACAAAGCTATTGCAGGATTCAGCTCAACTTGAATACTTTAGTGTAAACTCGCCGCTAATTGCTAACCTGCTAACCTTTGAACTTGTCAAGCTGTATGCCTGAGACTGAAGACTGGAACCTAACCCTATCTAAGTTTCAGTTCACAAAACGCACATGCCAACATAAACGAACCCGGCAAAACATTTTCAGAAACTTCGCGCGACACCCAGCAGAGCAGAAATGAAAATCGCCAACACTTGACAGATGGTGATACAAAACATCGCACACTTTCAGGTGATGTGCAGTGGCCTCAATCATGGCAAGAAAGTGAGATTCAAGTTGTTGTACGTATGCAAAAGCTGCTTCTGATGGCACAGTGAGATTCCCAAAAAGTTTGCTGGGGACGTGGTATGCTTTGAGCATTGTGAAATACTGGTGGGTCCGCTGTGCTGCTACTTTGGCTTGCAGATGTTTAATGGTTTGCTTGTACTTCATTGATGGAGACATTGTCACTGGCACACAAGAACGCACTGCAATAAACAAAAAATGGATGTAAAAGCGAAGAACAACTGATCCCATACGAGCACTTTCCTAGCTCTTTCAGACCCAAGGTGCACAACTTTCTGTGGTGCAAAGTTTTCGATTCCACTACCTAAAAACAAACCATTCACAATGTTGACATTGCACAGAAAAAAAATGAAAATCACTGAGAGCCCACCCTTACATTTTGTAAGTGCACACATAGTGTCCTTTTGAGGATAGTTTCCTCAGAATGTCCTAAACATAAAATAGCACATTAAAAACAGCTGCAATAAAAGCATAGTCACCATTTTCTCTAGGGCACTCAGGCGTGGAGCTGTTGGCGGAGACGTTATCTGGAGGGTCTTGTGAAGCTTGTTCAGTGCCTCGGACAGTGCTGTCGGAACAATCTTGCGAGCGGCCTGCGGAAGTCTCTATATCAATCCACTCTGGTGTTGAAGTGAACATACAACTTACCGGTCACACAAGTTCCTTTTGTGAGAGCTGAATGACTGGTTAAGGTTTTCTGCGGCAAGACGAAGTCAGCAGAAATTCTTTCACCAGCTACATGGGAGCTGCCACCTGCAGAGGTTTGGTCAACAGTCAATTTGGGTAACAAAAAGAAATTGCGACACTGAACGCACCCTGCTCATCGGGGCACCTCAATGTGTGGGAGCCGCTTTTTGAAGCCTCTACCGCAGGTCCTGAAGAAATAAAATTACGACAATGTGTCAGTAAGAGGCTTAAAATAACACAAACTGAAGCTCATCCGCACCTTGCAGTGCAGCTTCTGCAGTCATGACACAGTCACTATTTGAAGCGACGCTCAGAGAACGTGCATATATGTGCAGTTGGTACAAGTTACAAAGCTTGTAGCATGGGGAACTTAAACAGCTCTTTCAAACGCATAAATTGGTCGAACGTGGAAGAAAAGAGAAGGCACCAACTAGGCAACAAGTAATTTGTGATTTTTGGAATTATCAACAGTGCCAGCTTTCACCGATGAAAGGAATATGTACATGTGCGCTCAGGCTTGAAGATAACGTGAAATAGCCCTTTAAAGTCTTTCAAAACAAGTTGCGCGGGTCAAGAGCATCAAAAAACGACAGAAATGTAAAGCTGCTGTTAGGAAGGTAATAGCCCACAATTCACAAAATTTAAGACTTTCCAAGTGTTACTTCTATAGTGAGGCTTCTCCATCGGCTACAAAGATCTTCGCGGTTAACTGTCGCCACTGATTCAATACAAGTGGCTGCTATTGCACATATTTGAGTTTCAGTCAATCACTTACATGGTGCAGCTGGTTGCACACTGGGAACAGCCATTCTTGTAAGCCTTGTGTGCCCAGGGTCCATGAAACTTTGAGCAGTAAAATGGTCGCTACAAACCCTGTACGTTGCGTACAATAGGCTGGCCGGCTTACTCAGGAGATCATCGCGTCCAGCATACTGCATCCATGCTTTCATCCTGCATTGGCAATGAACTATCAGCTGAAAGGAGAAGTGCTTGAATAGTGATTTTTTATTGTTACCCTCACTGAGCAAGTACGAACAGTAAGCCTAAAGACATGCAAACCATACAAAAGCTTTAACACACCTGCCGTCCCGTGGTATGCGGAAGAAACTCGTCCCAGGCTTTTTGTCGGTTCTGCCATTGTTGAAGCACCACGATACACAGCAGTAGCTGCCGTAGCTTGGACCGCCGGACGGCATGGCATCAGCGCGGTCTGAAAATGTTAGTAAGTGGATGCTTCGCTGTCAAATTACGAAAAAGATATGTGCACGTCATAAGTGTACCAACAAACCCCTTTGAATGATTAGCTAATCAATGCACAATACAAAACCAGTGACACATCTCTGACCCATAAAACTCTGACTTACACAGATATACGTCAAGACCACGTACAAAGATCTTCAGAAGTTTCCAGGCCGCTATCCCTTGTAATGCAATGGTATCGCGGCCTGGGAACTATAGAACACCTTCCTACGTACGCAGTATTGGGAAGAAAAAACGTAGTTGAAATTTGTGCGGTAAAATTATATTGGAAACGTCAAAAAATTTGTGAGCAGCTTGCACTAGTGGCACAAGGCTAGCGAAGAAACGAAGATAATGGCCACTTGGCTAGTCCAGATTTGCCTCTGCACACCAAGATTTATTCGTGTTCCGAGCCGTCGGGAAACGCGTCGTGAAGCATGCGAGGCCCAGCGAATGATTCTCAATATTTTGCACCGAGCCACCGAGCCTATGACCTAGCTGCCCAGCTATGCTCAGCGCACAGACGCTCGCGTCCGTGGCAGACGCAGCACGCCTCGGCTTGACGCCGTGCCGCCTTTGCTATACTGCATACGTTGCACAATGTTCCCGTCTAGCCGCCGCATAGAGCCACAAACTTTCTTTTTAGCGAACCTTCCAGTCCTTACAAGCTTCAGAAAAAGGTTACAACTGCGTGAATGAGACGCCACGTAAGAAACAAACTCGCACACACGAAGCGCAACGTGTGTGCATCTTTCTCTTTGTTGCATGGTGTCTTATTCGCGCAGGTGTAACCGTTTTCTGAAAAAAAATGACCCAACAAGCCCAACAACATGTCATTCAACAAGCTTCGCTTGAAAACGTGCCTCACATGTTATCTCACGCACGAAAACGCCGACGCAGCCGACGTTGACGAAAGCGACGAAAGCTTCTCGCTGTCAGTCATGCATGGGCTTGTCGCTGGGTGAATGGTGTTTATGACAGTACGGCTGAAGAAAAATAATCGCGTAAGGTGTGTTGAATAAATTGTTTTTATGTATAAAGAACATACCAAATTTGGGCGTGTAATTATTATTTTGTGCAAATAGTTTTGTTGCATTGATTATAAGTGGCAGAGACTGCTGCGCCGCGCGGCGCACAAGCCATTCCCACACAAAACGGCTGCTGCACCGCACAAAAGTGACGTGTGCATTTTCCGGTTAGGCGCTTTGTTTGAATAGTCGGGAGTGTCTAGCGGTACGTCTAGACATAACGATAAAAGCCGTTAAAATTACGTCCATAGAAAAAAGTGAACAAAAATGTTATTTAGGTTTAGCGTGACAACAATACAAAACTGGCTTGTTTGTCATCTCAAGTCAATCGGCAGCTGTGGCGAAGTTGGTTAAAGCAACACATGAACTGGTGAGGTCGGTGGTTCAAGTCCAATTGCAGTTATCAATACTTTTTCTTTTTTTTTGTTCACGCATGTATTGTTTTAACATTTGCGCCCCCTCATTAGCCCAACTTGCTGCTGGTGGTGGTGGTCCCGTCCACAAGCCCTTTAATATTGGATCTTCGATGACTTTTGCAGGATTGACTATATTTATTATGATAAAGTGTTTTGCGAATTAGTGCTCTTAATCGGCTAGATGCAAAAAAACACAAAAAATCGAATGCAGCTGGCTGCATTGGTTTCTTGGGCACAGGAATGTCGATTTCCACGGTTTATCAAAGTTTTGATGACAGAAAGGTGCACTGCAACGTAGTCTCGGGCAACTTTTTTTATGTCGCTCAGTGTACCATCACCTAACGAGGTAACCGGCAGGCCGCTTTCTTTAAAAATACTGAAGTGTCACCGCAATGTTCTAGGCGATCAGCACTTGATAAACAATGCCCAAGGGCAAGTGCCGACGGCGTTAGCCCATCTAACTACAAAACAGCTTGTCTGCCTTGCTCAATAATACGCGCGGCCTGTGACAGCACGGGAGCATTCACGTAGCAACGGAGGAGAACGGCCGTAAGTGTTCGCACTTGACAAAACAGACAGCAATGCAGTAGCTCTGGCCTTCGGAGATCACAGGCTTCGTAAGAACATTACAATAAAGTTGTTTCCATTCATCGTATGAACACTTCGCCGACGCACTGGGGTTTCATGCATGTGCGTCCGGTCAGTCACACGTGAACCCTGCGAAAGCATTTATTTCATCGTCGACCTTGTCCTTCGCGACAAGCAAAACTCGGCAGCAAGAACACTTTCTTCTTTGACAACACCACGCTTGGCATTGCAATCTAGAAAATGCAGTACGTCCAACGACTGTAATCCGCACATCATAATGAGAAACTTTATGGCGCACACACTCAGATGAAGCTGCGGCGCGGTGGATGGCCCCGCTAGCTCCAACCACCAGGTTCAACTAAGCATCCAGCAATCACATGAAGCAGCGACGACACTCCAGTCCTCCTTGGGAGTGGCCTAGGCCATGGCCACGATTTTATCGGAGTTTTCACCGTCAACACATCTCAGGCGGCTACCATCTTGCTGTGTTTACCTTTCGCAGCCGCAGTGCCCATGGCGTCCCCTGTATTCAAAATACTTGTAATATGTATTTAAATAACACATCTAAGCTAATTGACTCGTTAAACACATGTTTAGTAAAAATTTTGTAGGTTTAACGCATTACGCACGAATAATTTACACGTTTAACTAGCTTTAGGTAATATTTTTTTAAGTGACGTCACTTTCGTGCGGCGCAGAAGCCATTTTTGTGTGGGGATGGCTGCTGCGCCGCGCGGCGCACAAGACGCTGCCTTTTTTTTTTTTCGCGCTTGCGCCCTCTGACGTTTGGTGAGAGCACTAGTTCGTTACGTAGTCGTGACGCACTTTTTGAGGCTAGGTTTCGCGGAGTGTCCTCTCTTGTCTTTTTCTTTCTCTATGTCGAAATTGCTGAACACGTTTTCGAACCGCATCAGCAGCTTGGTTTATTCCTGGAAGAGAATTTCAGTTTATATTTTGTTACGCTTGGCACAATTGTGTACACGTTCGCAAAAGAGCTCGGGGATTCTTAGATTCACTTGACCAATAAAAGGCGTTCGATCACCTTGAACATAGCTTCATATACAGCGTAATGACTGCGTTTGGCTTCTCCAATAACTTTGTTGAGCTTCTCAGAAACGCATACCGCAATATACACAGCACGCTGTTTCTTGATGTTTTAGAGAGTGCTCCATTTCCTGTTATCCGTGGTGTTCGCCACGGTTGTCCTTTATCCCCTGTAGTTTTTGTGCTCAGCCTCGAGCCATTCCTACGCTCGCTACTTGCTCATCCACACGTTCAGGGCCTTCCTCTACCAGGTAGTGGCACCGTGAATGTGACAGCATTTGCTGATGACATCACGTTTTATTTGAAGAATGAGGGCAGTTCATCCCGTAGCCTACGGCTTTTTGCTGAGTATAGAACTATTTTAGGTGCTCCGTTAAAATTTTCAAAATGTCGGTATTCGTTCATTGGTTCCCCAGACATAAGTCATTCTATTTTTCCCTTTAAAAAAAATGTGACTCCATTCCCATTCGGGGGCTTGATTATACTTGCTACGGCATATCAGCCTCCGTGTGGGTTTCAGTAGTCGAAGATGGAAAACGAACCACCCGGGGAGCACAAGAGTACCGATTCCACAGCACAGATGTTTTGCGTCCGTGCATGGCACATATCTCATGTTGTATACATCCCCATTACGAAGAACTAAGTCGTTACAATCCCTCCTTGGCTCATTTTTCTGGTCAGGTGGAACAGAGCTCGTTTGCAGAGCAGCGCTTGGGCAACCGCGCAATCGCGTTGGATTCGCAATCCCATCCGTGCCTGTTCGCTGCCGGCTGCTTGACCTGCGATTTTTACTTCGATTGTTACATGGCGATCAGTGTCCCGCGCGTGATGTTGCCTGTTTCTTAGGTACCTAAGTACGCTATTTCCTACCGGATTCACGGCTTAATTCTGCAACACAAGCACTTCGCGTACCTGCATTTTACTTCACGGCAGTAGCATTTTATCGCCAGGCGAAGCAGGTTTGTCCCGATGTGGACATTCTACAGAAAGCTGTATTGTAAATACAACAACGGCCATTCTGCTCTCTCTGGTTTCTCCAGCCCGTCTAGCACGATTGAGACATTTCTCGTGGAACGCGATATGGCATCTTTTTTTCCCTAGTCATCTCCACGACTTCATGTGAGGTCTCGGATGGAGAGCACTCCATACACGGGACAAACTGGAGAAGTGGGCTACGGTCCCATTTTCTACTTGTCCCGTCCTAACTATTCGTTACAGGAGTCTAACCAGCACTTGCTGCAGCAATGTGTCGTTGAAAAGGTGCTTTGGAAAGCCGTTAACACTGGTTTCATTGGCCTAGGTGTTAATTGATTTGTCACATCTAGTCGCTGCTCACGTAGTCGCTTTGCACGCCTTTTAATTGATGCGGAGCTTTTTGTTTGTGGCGTAATAGGTGCGAAGCTGTTGCAGTAGGTCATTGTCGTCGTACTCTCTTTCCGATTGTGGAGCGATATATACTCCGAATTTTGATCGTTTATATCGGAGGAATCGTTCTTACTTTGGGCGGAATATTTTTCTGCAATGGCCGTGCATGTAATCTGTATATTTTGATAATTCTATGTGCTCTTGTATGCCCCGGTTGCGTGTGGGCTCTTGTACATATGCACTCTATTCTAACACTGTAAATATGTAAATTACATGCATCTTGATGCCTGTTGCAGATATTCGGTCCATATATATTCCTGTGCATTTTGCATATTGTGATTAATGTATGTATGTTAGTCATTAGAAACATGTGTTAGGGACACCCTAGCGACTTAGTCATTTTTGTGTTAAGGTGTCCTGTATGTTGAGCTTAGTCCTTTGTTAGCTTTTGTTACATAGACACTGGTTCCATGGGTTTGTAGCATCCTGAAATGGGATAATTTTTTTCTAAACACAAATTACGCATGTGGCAGGCACACGTTTGATGGGCGCATTTCGCTACATTTGCTGGCGCCGGGTGCCTTCGCAACACCGTGCATGTCGGCTTGTTTAATCAGAGCATAGGAACAGCTTTTGGCTCTCCCGCAGTAGAGAACGCTGTGCTCTGAATCGTGGAACACAGTTAAATGCAAATGACTTCTTTGCATACTGCAGGCACTTTGAATGTATGTACATATCACACTGTTTAGCCGCTTACGTCTAAGCATAGGTCAGCGAACTCACTCATGAGTCGTCTCACTCGGACGCAGATCAAGCCCTGAGTCTGAGTGAATCCGGTTGTGTAATATTTTGGTGAATTTGAGTCCGAGTGAGTAGGATTGAATATATATTTAGTGAGTGCGAGTCCGAGTGAGTTCAACTAAGGAAAACGTTAGCGAGTCTGAGTCCGAGTGAGTCCAAAAGTGTTAGATATATTTCTTGATTGAGCCTGAGGGAGTTTCACTTATGTTTGCCGACTTTTTTATCTATCTAATCATCTTCATCATTACTATACGAGCCTTACCCGCATTCATGTTTATACTCACGTCTACCCACAAGTATTTCAAAACAGCTTGGTTCATGCACCTTTCCAATATATTTTATTCATTGGAGGCGTGATTTACATAGGATGGTGCCTTGTACTCCCCCTCCACGGACTCTTCCGGGAAGTTCTTGATAAACACATTTTATGCTGCTATCCTTTTCAATAAAAATCTGCTTGCTGGTTTGCAACAACTCATAAAGAGTATTTAGAAGTACTTATCAAAAGGCACCAAGAAGAGCACCGATTACGTGTGATATTGGTGTTAAAGGGCATTGACACCATGATCGAAAAGGCTAATCCATGATTTATGGACTCATGAGTCGTCTCCCTCGGACTCACTCAGATCAAGCCGTGAGTCTGAGTGAGAGCGGGTGAGTACAATTTTGGCGAGCTTGAGTCCGAGTGAGTTGACGAAGAATGTTTTCGTGAGTGTGGGTCCAATTGAGTGAGTCCGACACAGGAAAATTTCGGTGAGTCTGAGTCTGAGTGAGTCCTATGTTTCAAGAGTGAGTCTAAGTGAGTTTCTACACATTTGCCAACCTAAGCGAAGTGCCCTCGTGATCACCCTATTTACTTGGCGTAAAAAAAAACTATCACAGCATATCCACGAACTGAATGATGAGGAGTGGGACGAAGCTGCCGTCAGTCTGTCCGCGCTTCCATCCATCCGATCGTTCTTGCTTCCGTCTGTCCGTGCGTCTGTCCCGACTTTCGTTCGTCCATCCGTCTATCCGTCCATCTATCCGTCCATTCGTGCGTCCATCCGTCCGTGAATCTGTCTGTCTGTATGTCCGTCCATCTTGTGAACACTCCAAGTACCACCATCTGGCATCTTTTCATCATGCATTCATCATACAGAACTTCCACCATCCAGCTGACATTCCAAAGACTAAACGAGAGGCGGCTACCTACTACTACTACGACGACTACTACTACTGCTACCACTACAGATACATATACATCGCGGACGCACAATCCACAGAATAAGGAGCTTTGCTACTAAAAAAATGACAACATCCACGGAGTTGATGATGAGTGGGCGAAGCGTCCATCCGTCCGTCTGCCTGTCTGTCTGTGGATATTCTGTGCTGGCTACGCCGGAGGGATGGACTCTCCTAGGCCACAAGGAGCTTCGTCTCTATAATTGGTGTAGGAGGGTAAGATTTACTCATAGCGAAACAAACTTACGGAAAGAGTGGACATTCCCGTAGGGCTCTGCGGCCGAGCTACTGCGCTGCTTTGAGCGCCACGAGTGGCTGGTCAGACTGATGATGTCTTCAGCATAATAACATGAACCAAGAAAAAAGTAGTTTCCAATTCTGGAATTTCAACTCGTACCCTCATGCTCTGAAAGCGAATGTTCTTACCACTGGGCTACTCACCCATGTGCATGTGCGTCTAAACCACATGAGTTAGTTCCTTTGGTCCAAAACAAATGCAAAAGACAAGACTTATTAGTCAGAGCGTCCTGATTTTTCTGGTCACATTAAACGTCCTTAGCAAAACACGATGTAACGCCGACATATAGAATTCCACAAAGCAATAAAATTTTTTCTTCGAAGAAATTGTGATATAAAACTTGGGTCTCAGTGGTCTTCTTGTGGCGGCTATCGTATGTATTGGCTAAAGAGTAAAAGCAAGCATGGTTCTGCCATCTAGCAGTTGCTCATTTCCTTCCTTGTTCGGCTATGGAAATGCTTCAGTGCCCACTCTTTACGAAAGTATATTGCTCCATGTCGATTGCTCCGTGTCGATTTGCTCCGTGCCGATTTACGATCATGACTCGATGTGCATGACGTGAAGATGTCACAATACCGCCATGTACGTCAGCAAACCCTTTTCACCGGAAATGCGTCGCACATACCCGAATACCACGGCGGGATATATACCCAGGAATGGCGAGAACAGACATGGGTAATTTTAACACGAGAACATTAATAAAAAGCCGACATCTGCAGCAATGACCAGACAAACGCAAATAATAAAACATTACACCATCCCCCGCTAAAACTAACCATGCGTAGATGCGAAGATGGTGCTAACACTTATGGCTCGTTCACACTCAGCAATCCGGCCACTGAAAGCGCGCCGAATCTGATTCGGCACCGGCGAAACCCACTGAAAGGGCCACTTTCCGCGCTGATTGCTCTCAGACCGATTTTTGTGGCGCCTCCTGCCGGATTGGTTCGCCACGAACCAATAGGAGCGCTAGCCGAGGAATTTAAAAAACAAATTATGGCGGCCAAGTCCGACGCGCTCATCATGTCACAATCAGTTATAACGTGCGCTCAATGAGTTGGTGCGCAACCACCCCGTCCTATAAGACAAACGCCACCCGAGACACAAGCTCAGCTTGTGCCTCGGACGACTTGTGGAATAAAATAGGAAACGAGCTCGGATTGACTGGTAAGTATACGAGTTCATGTGCCTGTGTTACTTTGCTCGTTAAAACGAGAACACTTTGTGATGCAGTTGCTTTTCACGCAAAGAGCATTGAAACGCGCAAAAAAAAATTGGCCCCGTATCTGCAGGTTACACTCCAAATGTCGTCGAAAGACAAGGTCTTGCATCTGGAGAATGTGAACAAAGCGTTTATTTGACATTCTGCGCAAGAAAACCAGCGAATGGTATTCCAGAGGCACTGCGTTAGAGTGCCTCGAGCGTGCAGCGGAGGCGAATGAGCGCATCAAGTCACGTCACACGTGAGACATGAGCGCAATCTGGCAGCTATCTTGGAAAATGAAGCGCGCGCGCCCTGCGCGCCCGTCTAGGAGGTGATAAGGTGTAGAAAGCAAGGCGACGGCTAGGTGCCACCACCGTGTCGTCTTAGCAAAGCGTTGGAAACACTTGCCTTTTTTCTTGCAAGCGTTGCATGGTCAGCGCAACGTGATAAACGCTACGGTCCTTAGAATTACTTATGCATGCCTTTTCAAGTAACTGATTGATTGATTTGTGGGGTTGAACGTCCCAAAACCACCATATGATTATGAGAGACGCCGTAGTGGGTGCCGGAACCTTTTCTAGTAAGAGACGCACATACAGAATGTTGACGTGTTGTTATGATGCCTCAGATATGCGCAATAATTCCTTTTTAATTGACAATTGCTCAAGTATGAACGCTGAATTTTGAGCAATATTGGTGGGTGCTGCGGATGGGGTTGGCCGTTTGGGGTATTGTTTGGCCACTTTGAAGTCGTTTAGGGTACTGTTAAGGGCGCACAAACAAACAAATGAACAGACAAACAGACAGACAGACAGACCAAAATTTTTGCGTCGAAGGTCTCCAAGAAAGACTATCATCCTTAAAAGATATAACTCTACATGGGAGCACTGAAGTTACAAGTCGCCGGCAACATCCGCGCTGGTCTAGTGGCTAAGGTACTCGGCTGCCGACCCGAAGGTCGTGGGATCGAATTCCGGCTGCGGCGGCTGCGTTTTTGATGGAGGTGAAAATGCTGTAGGCCCATGTGCTCAGATTTGGGCGCACGCATAAAGAACCCCAGGTGGTCTAATTTTCCGTAGCCCTCCACTACAGCGTCTCTCATAATCATATGGTGATTTTGGGACGTTAAACCCTGCATATCAATATAAACAACATCCGGGGAACAGCGCATCCATCTCGTGCACACCCTGTAGTTGATTGTTCACTCAGCAGATGGCGCGCTATGGCTATTCGACAAACTCGGCGGTGCGGTGAGCGTCCAGTGCGAACGACACTGCGTTTGGGCGACAGAAGAATTTTGCTCGCTGCAGAAAGCGGATACTTCAGTGAGAAATAGGGATTACACTGGCGGTGGCGTTGACGCTGGTGCTCATCGCGGCGTTGCATAGGAGAGAAACCTGGGGAGGCGAAAAGCACGCATTGATGGACAGGTGTTTCCTACTGGAACATGCCAATCGCTGCTAATGGGCAATGAGAGAAAAAAGACGCCGATTGGACAGAAGAGACGCGCAGTCTGCTTTTAGTTTACGCACATAATGCATATTTTAATGCGCACTTTGGTGACTTTGAGCCTATCCATTTATTTATCTATATAGCAGCCTACGACTTTTAGCTCTCCTGGCCATTTTGATGAAGGGATCTATACAAAATTTTTATGGCATAACATGACTGTATGACGAGAATAAGTGACTAGTCCTAACATCAAAATCATGACATGTCTGTCATGAATGTCATCATTTACATGTCATGGTTTTGCTGCTCTTGTGGTGGTTTCATTCACATGATATATTGCTAGACTGGTATGGTACGACAAAAGTTGAGGCAAAAGTGGAGATGAAAACGTTGTTCACATAATACAGGGCAGCTAGCTAGGTGCAGCGGCGCAGTAGTGCAGAGCCTTTACGTGCGCGCGTCTCCGTTTTGTAGGGTGGTGACCATTTCGATCATATTTGCTTACAATCGACTAAAAAGGCAGCCATATCTGACAGGCCACCATGCATGCACCAGAGAGCACAGAACGTTGGCCCAATGTTGGGGATAGATTGGCAGTTCATGGCCCAAGAATGGCCCAGGTTGACAACGTACCACCAATAATGGCTGTGCCAGCCGAATACAACGGCGATGTTTGACCAGCATTGACAAGGTTCCGTCAATAATAGCTGTGCCAGTCTCATAGAACGGTGCTGTTGTACCAGCATTCAGAACTTTCCACCAATATTGGCCGTGCAAGTGTATTAGAATGGCCACATTGGACCGAGTTGTACAAGCAGCAGCCATAATATGGGCGGAGCCATGCAATTAGGTTGGCATTATTGACCAGTCATTCGAACGTTATTGCCGGCGTCGGCTAAAGAGACAACTTCGTTGGCATAACATTGGACCGGTATGAGCTAATTTCTGCGTCTGTTGCTTTTGGCGTTGTTCTGGTCCAACTCACGTGTCAATTTTTCAAGTTCGAGAGGGTAATACGCTGGGCGCATGAGTAATATATTTTTGTCATTAAATCAAGCACAACTAGTTGATATGCATTGAAGTTGCACAGGGTAGTCTATTTTACTGAAAAACATTTATCGAGTTTGTCGCCTGTCAGACGTCTGATGCGGTGCTTTCCCCGATGGGAATCGTGCAGATCTGTGCATGAAGAAGCAACCGCGGATGCCACAGCCGTACGCGACCCACTTCGACGTCAACCGGCGCGCGCGCACTCTGGCGTTCGTTTTGTCGCATCACGCCGGCGATACCACGCCAAACGCTTTGGACTTCGCGGATATCGGACGCAAAGCGTATCGTATCGTGTGTCCTGCTATGCTATCACCGCGACCGCTTTGCTTTTTTCGCGTTCACAGCGCTGTACCAGTTAACGGCACACAATTGCTTGACTTGTGGGAACTGGGGGTTATCGTTATGGTGAATAAATCGTACGACGCACGCATTTGCCGTGATCTGACACACGCATCGACGCTCGCATCCTGTATCGCAACGACCTCACGAATTACCTACGACACTGCAGCGAGCGGTTGGTAAAGTGTGGTGGAGTGCGTGGGTGTCGGGCACCTTGTCTCCGTGGGTCGTCGCGAGTTCCAATTTCGTTGTGGAACGTTTTTCTGTTGATTATATATATATATATATAGATATATATATATAGATATATATATATAGATATATATATATATATATATATATATATATATATATATATATATATATATATATATATATATATATATATATATATATATATATATATATATATATATTGCCATACTGTAGCCAAAACATGAGCTAGCTTACGCAGTACGTAGACAGACGACGCGCAAGAAAAAAAACGTTTCCGCGAGTTCATACGTGCTGATGCATAGAACACATAACACGTAGGCTAAATCGCTTATAAACAACATACACGCACGCTTACGGCCTCATGCTGTTTTATGAAATACAGAACAACAGACCTTTCTCCATCCCCCTCCCTCCTGCTTTTTTTTAAGTCTGGGGAAAGAAGGAAGTGCTCTGCACAGATCTGGCAAGCTGGTTCCTGTAAAGTAGAGAGTTTTATTTCACACTCGCTGTCCTTTATTAATTTTCCATTTAGTGGGGTGGCTAAGGCCAGCTGGCTGTCTTTCGAGAAATCAATGGGCGTACACGTTACAAACCGGGAAATGTGTCAAAAATTGCTGTAATATCCAGAACATGAGGAGGATCATTTGACAGCAGGTGTCAGGACTGGTTCTCAAAACTGAAAGGCAATGCTACGAGTGAGTGTCTGTTTGTGGTACTGAAGACTGTTGCATGTGCTGTCAGCCGCTGTGCATTTTTTGTATATTTGGCATGTGAGCTCTTTAAATTTCTTTCTCACAGTGTTTCTCAATCTATATCAGTAATATTTTTATAGTTTACTTTCTCCAGACTTAGTGCAGAAGAGCAAGGAGGATTGTTGTGATCAGAGAAAAACTAGTTCATTTGTCTTAATTATCAGATACTCTGTGTGCGATTTTGTGGTGTATGTGTCTTCAGGACGTCCTATGATCAGTGGGAGAGTCAAACAGAACTAAAAGCAAGCATAATTGAACGGCTCAGTTGGCCAAAGTAGCTGGTGCATATCACTCTTCTCGTATTTTATATCTTTGTGACATACTGCTCTACACACATGAAGTTCAAATTGGTTTTCATATTCATGTGGTATATGAACATGTTTCCTCAAGACTTTTCAAGCTGAAACAACCCTTTTCTCTTTTAGTTTGACCTGCAGATCAAGATATTAAGCATATCTGTATTAGTAATGGCTGCGATTGTCACGTCCACCAGAGAGGCAGTTTAATTGATGAGCCACTGAAGGCATAAAAGTGCAAGAGGGGTCATCATCATTATCAGCCTGTTCAATCCACTGTAGGACAAAGGCCTCTCCCATGTTCCGCCAGTCAACTCGGTCCTGTGCTTGCTGCTGCCAATTTATACCCGCAAATTTCTTAATCTCATCTCTCCACCCAACCTTCAGTCTCCCCCTAACCCACTTGCCTTCTCTGGGAATCCAGTCATTTACCCTTAATGACCAGCGGTTATCCTGCCTACGCGCTACATGTCTGGACCATGTCCATTTCCTCTTGTCTCTTGAGGTTACACCTACCATTTTTCTTTCCATTGCTCACTGCGTCGTCCTTAATTTAAGCTGAACCCTCTTTTTAAGTCTCCAGGTTTCTGCTCCATAGCTAAGCACCGGTAAGATGCAGCTTTTATATACCTTCCTCTTGAAGGATAGTGGCAATCTACCTGTCATAATTTGAGAGTGCTTGCCAAATGTGCTCCACCCCATTCTTATTCTTCTAGTTACTTCAATCTCGTGGTTCGGCTCCGCGGTTATTACCTGCCTTAAGTACACATAGTTTTTTTACAACTTCAAGTGCACTATTACCTATCTCGAAGCGCTGCTCTCTTCCGAGGTTGTTGTACATTACTTTCGTTTTCTGCAGATTAATTTTAAGACCCACCTTTCTGCTCTCCTTGTCTAACTCCATAATCATGAGTTGCAATTCGTCCGCTGAGTTACTCAGCAATGCAATGTCATCAGCGAAGCGCAGGTTACTGAGCTACTCTCCATTAACTCTTATCCCTAACTGTTCCCCTTCTAGGCCTCTGAAAACCTCCTGTAAGCACGTGGCGAAAAGCATTGGGGAGATTGTATCCCCCAACCTTACACCCTTCTTGATTGGTATTCTGTTTTTTTCTTTATGAAGCAATATGGTAGCAGTTGATCCTCTGTAGATTTCTTCCAGAATGTTTATATATACTTCATCGACGCCCTGATTCAGCAGTGTATGCATGACTGCTGATATTTCTACTGAATCAAACGCCTTCTCGTAATCCATGAATGTTATGTATAGTGGTTTGCTATATTCTGAGCATTTATCCATTACCTGATTGATAGTATGAGTGTGGTCAATTGTTGAGTAGCCTGTTCGAAATCCTGCTTGTTCCTTTGGTTGATTGAATTCTAATGTTTTCCTAACTCTGTTAGCAATCACCTTTGTGAACAGCTTGTATACTATGGAGAACAAGCTGATCGGCCTGTAATTCTTCAAGTCTTTGTCATCTCCCTTCTTATGTATTAAGATGGTGTTAGCATTCTTCCAAGCTTCTGGTACTGTCCCCGTCAGTAGGCATCTCGTAAACAGGGTGGCTAGTTTTTCTAACACAATCTGCCTCCATCTTTCAGCAGATCTGATGTTACCTGGTCCTCACCAGCAGCTTCACCTCTTTGCACGCTCTCCAAGGCTTTTCTGACTTCATATATCATTACTGGTGGGGTGTTATCTGGGTTACTGCCATTTCGTATAGTATTAAGGTCGGGGTTGTCCCGGCTACTGTACAGGTCTCTGTAAAACTCCTCCATTCTTTTAGCTATCCTATCCATATTGGTAGTTATTTTGCCTTCTTTGTCCCTTAGTGCATACATCCGGTTTCTGCCTATACCAAGTTTCCTCTTCACTGCTTTGACGCTTCCTCCATTTTTCAGAGCGTGTTCGATTCTCTGCATGTGATAACTTCTTACATCGGATACCTTATGCTTATTAATCAACTTAGAAAGCTCTGCCAGTTCTATTTTTTCTGTTGTACTAGAGACTTTCATGCTTTGAGGCTTTTTAATGAAGTTCTTCGTTTCCTGGGACAGCTTGCCAGTGTCCTGTCTAAGTACCGTACCTCCAACTTCCACTGCACACTCCGTAATGATACTCGTCAGATTATCATTCATTGCGTCAACGCTAGGGCTAGTTTCCTCGATAAGAGCCGAGTACCTGTTCTGAAGTGAGACTCTGAATTCCTCTACTTTCACTCTGAGTGCTAGCTCATTGATTGGCTTCTTGCGTATCAGTTTCTGTCGTTCCTTCTTCAAGTCTAGGCGAATTCGAGACCGTTCCATTCTATTGTCACTGCATCGTACCTTGCCAAGCCCTTCCACATCCCGCACGATGCCTGGGTGTGCATTCATTATAAAGTCTGTTTCGTTCTTATTTTCGCCATTAGGGCTCCTCCATGTCCACCTACGGTTTCCTCGTTTTCGGTAGAAGGTATTCAAAATCTCAGAGAGGTATGCTCAGAGTATAACCAACCGCTATACATAGCCTTCATAGATTACGAGAAGGCGTTTGATTCAGTAGAAATATCAGCCGTCATGCAAACACTGCGGAATCAGGGCGTAGATAAAGTATATATAAACATTCTGGAAGAAATCTACAGGGGATCAACTGCTAGCATAGTGCTTCATAAAGAAAGCAACAGAATACCAATCAAGAAGGGTGTAAGGCAGGGGGACACAATTTCCCCAATGCTATTTACCGCGTGCTTACAGGAGGTTTTCAGAAGCCTAGAATGGGAACAGGTAGGGATAAGAGTCAATGGAGAATACCTTAGTAACCTGCGCTTCGCCGATGACATTGCATTGCTGAGTAACTCAGGGGACGAATTGCAACTCATGATTACGGAGTTAGAGAAGGAGAGCGGAAAGGTGGGTCTTAAAATTAATCTGCAGAAAACGAAAGTAATGTACAACAACCTCGGCAAGGAGCAGCGCTTCGAGATAGGTAATAGTGCACTTGAAGTTGTAAAAGACTATGTCTACTTAGGGCAGGTAATAACCGCAGAGCCGAACCACGAGATTGAAGCAACTAGAAGAATAAGAATGGGGTGGAGCACATTCGGCAAGCACTCTCAATTATGACAGGTACATTGCCACTATCCCTCAAGAGGAAGGTATATAACAGCTGTATCTTGCCGGTACTTAGCTACGGAGAAGAAACCTGGAGACTTACAAAGAGGGTTCAGCTTAAATTGAGGACGACGCAGCGAGCAATGTAAAGAAAAATGGTAGGTGTAACCTTAAGAGACAAGAAGAGAGCAGAGTGGATTAGGGAACAAACGGGGGTTAAGAATATCATAGCTGAAATCAAGAAGAAGAAATGGACATGGTCAGGGCATGTAGCACGTAGACAGGATAACCGCTGGTCATTAAGGGTAACTGACTGGATTCCCAGAGAAGGAAAGCGGGTTAGGGGGAGACAGAAGATTAGGTGGGCAGATGAGATTAAGAAGTTTGCGGGTATAAATTGGCAGCAGCAAGCACAGGACCGGGTTAACTGGCGGAACATGGGAGAGGCCTTTGTCCTGCAGTGCACGTAGTTAGGCTGATGATGATTCAAATTCAGTTAATTATTGCGTTCTGCGAATTCTACTAGTAGCTCTATTCTGGCATTTCTAGTGCCGATGCCATAATCTCCCACTGCCTGGTCTCCAGCCTGCTTTTCCCCTACCTTTGCATTAAAGACTCCAATTGGTATAGTATACCGTGTTTTTACCTTACTAATTGGCGATTCCACATCTTCATTGAAGCTTTCAACTGAAGCGTCATCATGGCTGGATGTAGGTGCGTAAGCCTGTACCACCTTCAACTTGTATCTCCCATTGAGTTTAATTACGATACCTACCACCATTCATTATTGCTATAGTATTACTCTATGTTGCCAGCTATGTTTCTGTCAATAAATGTTTCTGTCAATAATGTTCTCTTCTATCAGCCAAGCCACAATATCAAAAGACGTGCCCATTCTGTAGCACTGTATGGGCCTCATCTGTCCTCCTAACCTCACTGAGCCCTATTAAATGTCATTTAACACCCTCTAGCTCCTCGAACAGTACAGCTAGATTTGCCTCACTAGATAAGTTTTTAGCGTTAAACGTTGCCAAGTTCAGGTTCCAATGGCGCCCTGTCCGGATCCAGAGATTCTTAGCACCCTCTGCTGCGTTGCAGATCTGACCGCCGCCGTGGTCAGTTGCTTTGCAGCTGTTGGGGACTAAGGGCCATGAGTTAATTGACGTATGCATGTGGGAGGTAGTGGCCAGATACTGCACCAGCGTGGCCAATCCTTCTCTGGTGAGGGAGTGCGTTACCGGCGGTGGTTACCGGTGAGGCCGCACCCCAGGCCTCTTAATGCAGTTCCATCGCCACGCGGATTTTTTTTATCCGGTTGGGAACTGCGCGGCACTGGGATTTGAACCACGGACTTCTTGCATGCAAGGCGGATGCTCTAACCACTAAGCCATCGCCGCAAGATGGGTGCTTCATAGTTAAGGCAGTAATGTAGCCAAGGAATGGGACACTGGGCAAATGACCCACCCCTGAAATTTTCAGCAATGGGATACCGAGAACCAAATAACACATACTCGTCTTGCCTGCACTGAAGACCAAGACGTCATCCCCCTATCCCTCCACCTCACAAAGTCCCGCATATATCACAGGTTATAAGTCCATGGCCAATGCTCAAGCATTTTGTGAAGGTTTATGCGAAGTTATGTTTTCTTACGGGATCATTTTTCTAAGAGAGAGAAATATAATTCTTTAGCATCAGTGGCTACATTTGTGTACGCAATTGACCATATGCGAAATTGCTTTGTGCTCTGGATACACTATGCATTTTGACCCCGCCGCCATTTTAATGTGGGCGAGCGGTTGACGGCAACGCGTTCGCTAGTACGGCCGTACGACTCCTGAACACTTGCTTCACTGCGCTGAGCTACTGCGATGGCCTCAGCAAGACGTTTCCCAGTTCCCGAACATGTGATGTGGACAAACTGTTTAGGAATCTTGCCACATCTTGCCCTTGTATGTCATTGAATCTTTCGGAAAGCGGCGGAAGGATACCTACTAGATTTAAGCAAACAAACATTCAGTGTGAAGTCATGAGCTAGGTTTCTCTTAGCTGTTTAAACGATTGTTGTTTACAAACACAGGCACTATCACAAATTCATCTCACAGGAAATAGAGGTCATACTTATATGTGCATTGCAGGACTAATGATGCACTTGTAATGTGACCCCCTGCCCCTCAGTTTTTTCTGTGTCCACTCCCGTTTCCTAGCAGACTTTCCTAGATATGGCCCGTCTTTGCAAACCTTAAGAGGCATTAGTCACTTGTGGACACTCGGGGGAATTTAAATCAGTTATTTTTATATCTAAGTAGCTTCAAAGGTTTCTGGGAGCTGCGAGTGTAAGGCAGCCAAAATGCTGAATCCCATACAACTAAGTTATGGCTGTCTCCACAGCTGTATCTTTTATAATGCAACATGAAACATTTTTCAAGTGAGGTGAGTTGCAACACACACAAAAAAACTGCTGCAACGCAACTGAGCCAAAGAGACTAAAATGCAGAGAATGAATCCCGTATTACGAATGAATAGGACTGCCGCGCTCTGAACTCATGCAGAACGTCATTCAATCAAGCCCTGGCGATACTCATGGTGCCAGTTTTTGAAACCTACGGCAGCGCGCCCCGCTATCTTTTCGATTTTATTTCGTTGGTAAAGGAAAATTAGTGAAAGAGGCCCCAATGAAAAAGTTGCGTCCGCGCACGTTGGGGGAATTGAAGTTAAGTGCCTGAGCAGATACTTTTCTGTTCCAAAGTGGGCATAGCCCTTATCTTCCGAATGACTGTTATATTACTGCGCGGTGACCGTACTTGCGGACACAACGGAGCTTAACGCAGACAAGCAACCAAGCTGCCTTTCTAGGATGCGTGTACGGCATGGTACTCGGAGTACCGGAAGCTCTGCACCTCTCTGCGCGCAATCACCTTCAAGAATAACATTGCTACGTCGTCTACCTACATGGTGTAATCTCGTCACAAAAAAGCCCGTCCTAACTGTTTGCTTCTGTCACACTAGTTACCCCACCAGCAGTGGCGGACTCTCTATTCGACTGCAGGGAATCACCGGGGCTCTTCGATTTGCCATCTCAGACTCACCGCGGATAGTCCCCGGGTAGTCCGAGGCTTCCCCGAAGTCATAAGAAAATTTGAATGCCGCACAGCTTCTCAGCGAGTTCTAGACGGTAAATCCAAGAGCACCACTGTCGTGTAGAGGCCCGACGTAGTGAAAACACCTAGCCGCAAAGCTGACAAACCTATAAAAACACGGCCCGTCCGCGTAACAGAAAAATGGTTAGTCCTGCATTGCTCTCGTGCAGCCCGCGAACCGCGGAGATACATGCATCCTAGACTGTGCCCATACAGCTTGTCCACCCCATACCCTGTTTTGCGTTTAAATGATCGCTGCAAAATCGTAATTCATGACACATACCTTGCTCCCATCGCTGTCTGTGACTCCGCGCTGCTTGCACAGCGGCACACAGCAGTGTACTGGCATTTCGCCACCAAAAAAATCTGACTGCGACAGTTGAAGCGTTGAAACGCGTACGTTCGCATGTGGGTCACCCGCGCGTAGTGGTCAAGCCTCGCCAGCATCAAAATGGCAGATATGGTACCTGCTGCGTTCAATAGATGGCGCTGTTAACTTGAGGCCAGAATAGAGTAAAATACATAGTTCGTTAGATGAACTGAACCTTCTGCCCCGCCGCGGTGGTCTAGTGGCTATGGTACTCGGCTGCTGACCTGCAGGTCGCGGGTTCAATTCCCGGCTGTGGCGGCTGCATTTCCGATAGAGGCGGAAATGTTGTAAGCCCGTGTGCACAGATTTGGGTGCACGTTAAAGAACCCCAGGTGGTCGAAATTTCGAGAGCCCTCCACTACGGCGTCTCTTATAATCATATGGTGGTTCTGGGACGTTAAACCCCACATATCAATCAACTGAACCTTCTCCCCAGTCAGTATATCCTGACTTGATCTCAGTCTGCTGCGCACAACCATAGCCGATTACTCTAGTGAAGGAACTGTTATATTTGATGGGTCGTTCAAATCGTGTTCCAAAACCAACTTCAAGTGTTGCTTTTCTTCTCCTAAAATAATGCAATGATACACTAATTGCACACACATCAGGAGCTTATGATTTCATTCTTTTTACATCAAAACTAAATATAACTTACAGCAGAATGATGAAGTATTTAATTTCATAGAAATTGTAATGGCTTGCTGAAGCTCACATAAAAACACATCATTTTCTTCCTTGGAATGTAAGATTGAGTGTCTTGTGCTTGTGCTATCTGAATTTGCCACATCTATTGACAGTGCATCATAATTCACACCTGAATTTGCTATATTCTTAGCAATTATTGATAGTATTCTTTGCACGTGATTTGCAGCTAACTAAAAGAAGAGGCTTTGCCTGTCGAGTTAGTAGTACATACTCAGGACATCACCACTGCAAAGATACAGATCAGTCGCAAACAAGAAAGAGCACACCTGTAGTGATTAGTCCACACTTTTCATGTTTTCTGCTGTGCCAATAAAGCTGGCTGAGTGAGCACTGAATCCAGTACCAGGAGGCTGCAGTGACAAACTCCTACTTACAAAACACTCACCAGCTGAGAGGAGAAGTACTGGCATGCCAACCATCCAAAACTGAATGCCGCAGAAAGGAGCGGCGATTACTTTTACAGTCCATAAAAACAAGCTAAGAGTTAAAAGCTGTAACGTTGCTGATCTTCCAGCCAAGTAAAATAAGGGTACACTGAGAAAAGATACTGAGAATACGCCATCAGCAAATGACAAAACAAGAACCAACGGAGGTTTGTCTTCATCACATGAACAGCCTTCAACTGATAAGGCGAGTAAGTAACTGACAAACAATGAGTGCTCAAGAAAGAGCTGTCACACGTGGTCGTCAACAGTCAAATGACACAGGCTGAAATCAGGGGTGGTGCCAGGGTTGGCACAGGGAGGCTGGAGGCTTCCCCCTCCCCCAATTTTTGCCTGACCCCCATGTTGTGTTATGACTATGTGTTACGACTATGTTCCCAAGAGAGAACATAGTCGTCACACAATGGCCAAGTTCCCCGCCTCTCTGCTCCTCCTGAAGGACCTCGCTTATCGTGGGTGCACCCCCGGTATAGACCAATCCAGGCACCGACCCTGGCTAAAATACAATAAGAACAACAGAAAACTCAAAGCAAATGTTACCACCATACTTTGACTTCTTGCTTTGTGTGCAAATTAATCTATCGAGAAGTATGTGGAACACCAAATAAAAGCACCACAATCAACACCTGCTAGTACCTGCTTTCATAATAGTACATATATAGTGCTGAAGAAGCATGCAAAAAGCAATCCTACGAAGCGAAATATTATAAAGCAACTGGAGGCTGTGTGGCCCTGACTGAGACAACACCACAACAAAAAATTCCGCCATATCCACGAAATGAATGATGATGAGTGGGCGAAGCTCCAGAGGTAAACCTGGTAAACCATGAATCCTCTGTACATTTTGCCCACTCGATTTTATTACATCGCTCCCCCTAGCGTACGTCGCCGCACTAAATCGAACGATTGCCTTCAACCAATGACACGCGCCATATGTGACATCATTCCTATTTTATAAGATCTCGCGTCTTTCATCAACTACAAGTACCGCTTTCTAGTTTATAACATCTTGCATCTTTTCATCATCAGCTACAAGTACCACCATCTAGTAAACACTACAAGAACTAAACGAGAGGTGGCTACATACAGGAGACGGTACCGCCATCTAGTGAACACTGCAAGAACTCAACTAGAGGTGGCTAGATACAGGGGACGGTACCGCCATCTAGTGAACACTGCAAGAACTAAACTAGAGGTGGCTACATACAGGCTACAGGGGACGCACAGCCCACGCCCTAAGGAGCTTCGCCCCTAAAAGAAAAGCCTTTCAGTCATGTCAGCAGTTCATGCACAGCAACGAAAAGTCATGAAAACCTACCTTCAATGCCTTTCTTGCACAAGAACGTTAAAAGGAATACACACTGAAAGCCATTACTCAAATCCGGCTCTTATGCACCGATGGAAGATACTTCGACCTGGATTCCTAACAATGGCTTCAGTACAACTCTTGAACATACACTCAAAAGTGCTGACTGCAAGCGGACGAGAAATGAAGGCAAACTACAATGCGACACAATGAACACGTCAACGACGAACTATGAACTTATGCTAGAGTGGATGCCGCAAGAAATCTTGAACACTGGCTCCAACTCAATGTTCCCAACCGAAATCTAGACCTCACTAACACGATAAGATTGTTCCGAATGCCTGCTGCCCATCACCCAGATGGGAAACAGGGGCATATACACATACCCAACTCATCTTTACGTGGTTAAAATGCTCTTGCTTCCAGGTTTATAGAACCCATCTCATCGAATTTCTCTCTAATAAGCTCACCACCTTCATCGTTGCTGGGAGTGTGTTCAAATTAAGACTGCGTGCCCACAGAGTTATATTTGAAGTCTTTGTACTGCAAAATAAAACAAAAACAAAAACTGAAGAAATGAATTTTTTTCACCCTGTCTCGTTTTGTCCCTCACAAAGTCTTGTTTTGCCCCACAGGTTGGGGAAAATTGGGAAACCCGGAGCATATTTTATTTATTTCTAAGTAACATTTTGAACTGTTGCAATATGGTAGTATTTATGGGGCACATACCTTGTACCCAAATAAAAGTTTCTGCATTGATGTTTGATTGTAAAAGCGAAATTTTTAAAAATTTCGTCGCATTTTACCCCACCCTATCCATGGAATCAGGGATAATCGCTTTGGTTTTGCAACCCCCAATTACTATTTTTTGACATACTCTATGCTTCCAAGCAGTACACTTTTTAGTGGCACCCATAACGAGTGACGCTCTTTGCTATCTTCTAGACCACGATATGGATTATTTTCCCTAATATAGCATTTAATATACACGCACCTTCGATACAGCGCTGCCTGGATCCTGCATGGAGAGGGAACGCATTGTCAGCTTGTTTGCAAAATGACAAAGAGGCCAAGTGGATGCACCGTCGCATTCTTGTCCGGTTATGCTTTTTACTGTCCACAAGCGAGAACGACACTTTCTGTTGAGTTCACATCTCGCTCTCCAAAACCACTAGATGCCGAACCAGGAATCGCGGATAAACTATCTATACTCTGTTTCAAAAGTTCCCTTTAGCACTGTTGAGGCCGCAGGGCCCCTCAGCCAATAAGAAGGGCTATGAGCTCCTCCACATTCATTCGCACCATGTCGTCTGCTCACTGTTTTCACGGCGTCTGCTCGCCGAATTGTACACACTCATTGCAGATAAGGCTGCTTTTTAACTTAAAGATACAGTAAACGTGGGAAACAAGCAGTCGCACCAAGAGCTTGAAGCGTGGATTTCTTGCTCTGCTGAAGATCGGTAGACGCTCATGCCGGCGTGTAACTTCACTTTGTAGCTGTTTCTCTCCGACGCTTTTCCTGGCTCTCGCAGAACTGCCTCTCTGTCAACGCAGTCGTTCGCGTCTCTCGCTGCAATGCTTCTTTTCTCTCTTTTTTGTTTTCACCGAAGGATCCGACGCGCACAAAACGCTGTGCCATGCTGCATGTCCGTTCGAGATGCCACGTTCTTTGTCTGGCTGGCGACGCAGCCGAAGCACTGCCTCGGCGCGTTAGTCTGGATCGAGGCGTGTGTTGTATAGAGGAAATTATTAAAAATACGTGTTTTTTAAGGTCTTCAACAGGTTCCCCAACCCCTTCCCCGAAAAAAAAATCTCTGGCTACAAGCCTGTGGTGCCAATGTAGTTAACCTTATATAAGTAGCACGATGAACGACGGAAGCATTGCACATGCGCGTGTATTGAAGACGCGGTATCGTGCCACACTCGTCGAGCGCCGTTGCTAAGCAGAAAAGTGTGGTGTTCACTCGACAGGCTCTCACATAATCGCCATAGTCCCTGTGACATTTTATTTCTATCTTCCTCCCACCCCGTTCTCTTCATTGCCATCCTTCGCACCCGCTCGTTTTTTCCTCTCCTAGTTTTCGGCGCTCGAGTCATTTTCGCCGTACGTCATTCCCCATTCAAGCCGCCACCACAACGCGAGGTCTCGCAAGCGCGAACTTCCAAATGGACTTTAGAGCGGCCAACTTCTCAATCCCCCGCGACGCTTCCCCTTCACGGCCGCACGTGTCTCTCTTTCGCAGCCTCGGACATAATCCCCGCTCTTTTCTTTTTATTCCCCTCGCTATTACCATCCCTCCCCAACGCGTCAATATACTTCATCGCTTTCTTCATTCTGACGCGCGTGCTCGGGCGCCCCACATATTCCCCACGGTGACGGAAATCCATAACCATGACGCGCTTCCAAACTCTAAAGAGCACTTCCACGCCCTTCCCGTCCCGGTCGTCTTTTTCTTCTCTCACCTTCTCCGGTGCCTGCCTCCTCGGCTTCTGCCGTGCTCCCAGCCAAGCTTTGGCTTGCAGCAGAGGCCGGTGCCCCGTTTTGGAGAAGGCCGCTTTTTCATCCCGGCATTCCAATCATGGCCCGCGCCGGACCCTTGGCAGCCACCGCCGCTTGCCGCACCGGCGCCGTCCGAGGCAAGCGTGCCAGACCAATTCACCGCGCGGTCATTCCCCGGGGCTTTCGCTTCAATATCTCAGGAGCGTCGCCCGGACAAAACAATTCGCTTTTCAGTTTACCTGTTGGCGCGCAGACGTTGTTTTCAGGTATAAGCGTTACACAATCTGTTTCCAATCACCTATTTTAAAGTAGTCTCCTGTGGTTTCCTTCTTCCACTTCGTGATCGCATACACTTCGCACAATAATGCACCTGCAAAGTGGTGAACCAATCTGATTTTGTTTATTTTATCTCGCTTTTGGCCAAACCTCTGTCGTTTTCATGGCACCCGAGGGAGTTGAGTTTTGTGGTTGGCTGTTATTTGGCAACTCTCCAACGTTTCCTTCTCTTTTTTTTTCTTTTAGTTTAAACACTTCCCTTTCTTTAGGTTCTTTAACAGCTTTTCACGCAAGGTGAAGTACTGCACGGGCTCCATCGCAATTTTCTTCTGGCTAAGAGTGTCAGTAAAAAGAAGGGAGTTTTAGAGCGTATACGCAAAGCTTTGCGTTAGCGCTTGTCGCCACTACGCATGCCTCGTGCACTACCCTAATGCGGGTCCCCCACGGAATAGCGGACGACTGCAACAACTGCTATCTCTGCGTACACTATTCTAGAACTGCCTATAAATAAACAACTTTTTTAAAGGCCTATTTTTATCACAATATTGATGCCTTTTGCCACTTCGTAAAAGTTATAATTCTATCATCGATGCGATTGCTGGTGCCGGTCACATTATCACAGCAGACTTACAAGCTGCTTGCGGCACTCTTGTGAATTGGTACCTGCGTGTTCAGAATAGCTTGCCGTATCTGGCATTTTGCTTCAAGCCATTACAAAGATTTCTCTTAATTCATCTGACCGAGGCTGAATGTTGGGATGACAGAAAAACCTGCCAGGGTAGCTAAATATAGTGCGCAGGCAGCTTCAACTATTTCGAATCATAAGCTGCAGGATCGAGTACCCGAGCAGGCCATGCCACCTGGTGATTTCAGGCAGAGAGCAAATATTTTTAATATAAAAACGAAAGTATGAGTGGGTTCTCTAGGAACCTGAATGCACCTCTGCGGCGGCCCGTCTCATGGGCCATCTTCTATCATTTCTTTGGAATGCAGGAAGTGCATAATGATTGGCACGGGGGAATACATTTGCGGATATTTTCACGGGGAATAATCTGGCGTTAATACCGGTAATCTGTCTTCACATACGTTCACATCTCATCCTTTTTTTTTCCTGTAGATTGGTCTGTTGTTTCGGAGAAAGCGCGCAAAGGTGGTCCAGTTCCAACTTTCTCCCCTCTTTTCTCCCAGTGACGGCTACCAAAGAGAGAAATAGATAAGAATATTATGTTTGATGCAGATAAACGAAAGGTTGGCCTGCGGAGCAAACCTGATACTCCTTATAGGCGTGAAGTAAAAAAAATAAAAAAACGCCAGGCCTGCACGGAATGCGCAGCACAGTCACAGCGAAAGGCACAAGAGCGGTATTTAAGGGTCTTTTCTAAATACTCATTGGATAACTGCTGCAAGCACACTTGCTTGATACCCACTACGGCAGTAATAAGAAGAAAAATGTGTAGTTGGCTGGTATTTGCTATGCTATTTTTCGTCATTCTTCTGAGAAGCGTGGTGTCTGCTAAACACTTGCAAGGAATTTTGTGCCAATTGTTCATGCAGTGGCTGACGGCGATGAGGAATTATGGCTGAAGTGGGTATGCGCCACAGTTAATGGGGGAACAAGAACAAGCTTTTGTAATGGGTTCGAGCATTGGACGGCCCACTCATTGCGCTATTCGCATTGTGCGACGACTGGTTGTTCTTTCGCTGTTTTGAAACGCTTTGTAAGTTGCCGTGATTGCTTTTCCAAGGCAAGTTTGCCAACAAGTCCCAAGCGCTGGCGTAGCGTAGTGGTTGACAACTAGGCTGTGACCCAGCGGACCCGGTTTTGAGCCTCACTGTGTCATTGGGGCTAGGTTTTTAAAGACGATAGTCTTTCTTGGGGACCTTCGACGCAAAAATTTTGGCCTGCCTGCCTGCCTGTCTGTCTGTCTGCCTGCCTGCCTGCCTGGCTGCCTGCCTGCCTGCCTGCCTGCCTGCCTGCCTGTCTGTCTGTCTGTCTGTCTGTCTGTCTGTCTGTCTGTCTGTCTGTCTGTCTGTCTGTCTGTCTGTCTGTCTGTCTGTCTGTCCGTCCGTCCGTCCGTTCGTCCGTCCGTCCGTCCGCAGCGACCACCAATGTTGCTCAAGGTTGAGCGTTCATGCTTGTGTCATCGTCAAATTAAAAGCAATTATTGCACATGTCTGGGGCACCATAACAACACGCACATATTCTGCATATGCATCTCTTGCTTGAAAACGCATACATAAGTAATTTTAAGGACCGTAGCGCTTATCACGCTGCGCTTACCATGCAACGCTTGCACGGAACGGGGAGTGTTACTAACGCTTTGCTAAGACGATATGGTGGTGGCACCTACCCATCGCCTCGCGCTCTACAGCTTATCACATCTGAGACGGACGCGCACGGCCACGCGCTTTGTTTTCCAAAAGATACTGCCAGATTGCGCTTATGTCTCACGTGTGACGGGACTTGATGCGCTCGTTCGCCTCCGCTGCACGCTCGAGGCACTCTATCGCAGCGCCTCCAGAATACCATTCACCAATTTTCTTGCGCAGAACATCAAATAAATGCTTTTTCGATTTTTCCACACGCAAGACTATCCTTGCTTGATGACATTTGCAGATTACATGCAGATATGGGGCCAAATTGTTTTCTAAATTCGCGCGAAGTGGTTACGGACACCGGTGGCAGCGGCGAAGGCGGCACCGGACAACTGCGCATGACCCGAGTTGTGATCTCATAACAGCTTCCGCTGTAAAAGGACCAGTAAAGCTAGTAGAACTAGTCAACTAGTACAACAGTAGAACGTAGAATGAAATAAGTGCCGAATGGCTGCGCGTTCACTACATGGATAACACGTATTTCAGCGAAAGCAGTTATGGGATCACAACTCGGGTCACGCGCAGTTGCATATTGTCCGCCGCCGCCTTCCCTGCTGCCACCGATGGAATGGAATGAAAAAAACTTTATTTCAGTCCTGCAGGACGCGCATAGCGCGTAGCGGGCGTCTCCCACGTAGGGACCGACAGGGAGTACCTGGCGGCCGCTTCGTGGGCCTGTTGAACGGCCCATTGCTGGTAGGCGAGAAGTGAGCTCCTGAGGGACCTCTCCCACTTGCTTGAGGTAGAGTCGGGAGGAGTTGTTCTACACTCCCAGAGCATGTGTGCGAGTGTCGCTGTGTGTCCACATGATGGGCATGTGTCGCTGGGGTATGCATCGGGATAATAAACGTGAAGCGTGGCAAGGTTTGGGTATGTGTGTGTCTGTAATAGGCGTAGGGTTAATGCCTGCGGTCGGTTAAGTTCGGATGTGGGGATGGAAAAATGCGGCGTTACAGGTAAAAGTGCTTTGTAATTTCATTGTACGTGATTGGTGCATCCCGATTGGTATCTAACCCAGCAAGATGAGGTTGCCCTGTGGCAGTGCGGTCGGTAAATGCGCGCGCTGCATCATGGGCGATCTCGTTGAGGTTGGATAGGGCACCCGGCACCTGGCCGAGATGGGCGGGGAACCAGATGACAGTGTGTGCTTCAGGGCACTCGGGTCCGCATTGCGCAGGATACGTAACGCCTGGTCGGAGACGACTCCGCGTTCGAAGACTTTGATGGCCGGGCTGGAGTCGCTGTAGATGAATTCCCGTTTGCTGTCGAGCATAGCTATAGCTATAGCTACTTGCTCCGCAACTTCGGGGTTTCGGGTGAGGATTGTGGCTGAGTTAAGAGCCTGCTGCGCGGATGATACCGCGACCGCGGTGAAGGCTTGGTTGTTGTGATAGGCAGCGGCGTCCACGAACGAGACGTTGTCCGCTTCTATGTCTATGCGCTTGAGAATGGCGGTCGCCCGCGCAAGGCGCCTGCCTCTGTTGTATTCGGGGTGTACATTTCGTGGTATGGGAGCGATCGTGATAAGATCGCGGATTTCACGGGGAATTAGAGTCAACTCTAGGGACCGTCCCTGGCCCTTGAGGAGAAGAAGCCGAGCTCGCGCAGAATATGGCGGCCCGCCTTGGTGGTAGTGAGTCGGGTCAATTGCACGCGTTCCTGAGCTTCGGCGATCTCTTCTAGCGTGTTATGTACGCCAAGCTCGAGGAGTTTGTACGTTGGAGTGGTGATATGGAGGCCAAGGGCTCGTTTGACCACCTTGCGAATAAGCGCATTGAGTTTATTGCGCTCAGCACGTAGCCATTTGTGTATAGCGGCAACGTAGGTAAAATGGCACAAAACAAACCCGTGTACGAGACGCAGCAGGTTGTCTTCTTTGAGGCCATGGTGCCTGTTGGCTACTCTACGTACGAGTCGTATGGCATTCTCAGTCTTAGTCCTGAGCTTGTGTACTGTTTGGGTGTTGGTTCCGCGGGACTCGATGATCATGCCGAGGACCTTGATGGTGTCTACCATCAAGGTCCTCATACTGTACACCATCAATATGGTGTACAGTACGACCATCACTGGTGCGGAGGGGGATATTGCGTTCCGCCGGAGGTTTCCACCCTTTGGGCTTGGCACCCCGGCGTTTGGGCAAATATATCAACAGCTCCGACTTCGCAGGTGAGCACCTGAAACCGGTATGGTCGAGGTAAGACTTGGCGGTGTCGATAGCCTCTTGCAGGGCGGACTCAATGAAGCCATCCGACCCTGTGGAGCACCATATGGTTACATCATCCGCATAGATAGTGTGATTTAGCCCGTCGATTTTAGAAAGTCGTTCGGAAAGCCCGATCATCACGAGGTTGAAGAGCGTGGGCGAGAGGACGGATCCCTGAGGAGTGCCCCGCTGTCCGAGCTCCACTTCTTCCGACACTAGGTCTCCTACGCGGAGGACGGCTCTGCGTCGAGTGAGAAAAGAGCGGATAAAGTATAGTAAAATCGATGACCTAGGCCGAGGGCTGTGATCGCTTTCAAGATTGACGAGTGCGTTATTGTATCGAAGGCATTTTCTAAATCGAGACCGAGTATTGCACGAGTGTCCCGAGTGTTTCCGTCATCTAGAATTTGATGCTCTAGAAGTAACATGGCGTCTTGAGTGGATAACCCTGGTCGGAAGCCAATCATGTCGTGTGGGATGCAGTCGTTATCTTCGAGGTATCGACCAACCCTGTTGAGGACGACGTGCTCAGCCACTTTGCCGACGCACGACGTGAGAGATGTGGGGCGTAGGTTATCTAGGCTCGGTGCCTTTCCCGGTTTGGGTATGAGAACCGTGTGAGCTAGTTTCCAAGCATCGGGTATGTCACCCTTTTTCCATATCTTGTTGATAGCGTCGGTGAGGTAAGTGACCGAGGAATTGTCCAGGTTGCGTAGGAGCTTGTTGGTGATGCAATCGGGGCCAGGGGCTGACGGCCATTGAGCTCATGGAGAGCTTGGCGCACATCTTCAATAGAGAAGTCGGCGTCTAAGTTAGTGTTGTCGCTGCCAGAGTAATCAGGGTGAGGTGTCGCAGGGCCCGTGGGAAGCGGGAGATATTTTTCCACGAGGTTCTTGACATCTTCCGGTGACACTGTCCGTTTAGCCTGATGAAGTATCTTCACGATCGAATGACACTGATTTGTGCTGGTGTTGGTTTCATTGAGGAGGTGTTTGAGTAAGTTCCACGTTTTGCCATTTCGAACCTGACCATCAATCGAATTACAAATTTCGTCCTACAGCTGTTTTGAAAGGATGCGGCAGTGATTCATCATGGCCTTGTTCAGCTGAGATATGCGTTTGCGTAACCTCCGATTAAGGCGCTGGCCCTTCCACCGGGCCAATAGAGACTGTTTGGCCTCTAGTAGGTGGGCGAGACGACTGTCCATCTTTTCGGTTTGAAGGTCTGTGCTGATAGTTTTGGTTGCCTTGTTTACATCAGCTTTGAGCTGGGCCGTCCACGTCTCGAGGCTCGGTGGGGTATCGGGAGGAGGTCGTTCTGCGCGGGTCTTACGAAGGAGGTCCCAGTCGGTCCATGTGTACGACTTGGTCTTCCTGCTTACTGTGGGGAGGTGTACAGCCAATATGAAGTGGTCGCTACCGAGATATACCACGAGGTTGGACCAGCGGGCGTCGGAGATATTCTTGACGAAGCATAGATCCGGCGTAGTATCTCTTTGCGTGGACGTACCAGTGCGAGTGGGGAAGGCCTTGTCCGTAATGAGAATAAGGCCCATGTCATTCGCATTTTTCCAAAGCTCGTTACCTTTGGGTGTTTCGTACGTGTAGCCCCAGGCGCTATGCGCGGCGTTAAAATCGCCTGCAATCACTAGCGGGTTAGGCCCCGCGAGACGGACAGCTTTCTGGAACAAGCGTGTGAATCTTTGTCTATGGTGGCTGGGACTACTGTATGCATTGAGCATGTATACGCTTTGTTGTGATATGTTGCCAGGGAGAATTCCGACCATAACGTGTTCAATCTCGGGCACATTGAGACTGTGCGCTGTGCAGGTAATCTTGTTAGCGACCAGGGTGGCGATACCGCGTCCTCCCGAGGGGCCGGGCAACCACTGGTATCCGGAAAACGTGGCGGTTGGTACTACAGTCTCTTGTAATAGCATGATGTGAGGTTTGGCTTCGTGGCTACGGAGGTATTGCTGCAGGAAAGCTTTCTTGTGGGTGAAGCTCCTGCAGTTCCATTGCCAGATTCGCAACTCGTCAATTGGCCTGGCCATCTTGAAGCATTAAGAGTTGGCCTGAGCACCCGGCGGGTGCATAAGGGCCGCGTGATGCGGTGGACTGGGCACGGCTGTACGTTGCGACAACGGCTTATCCGCGGCAACGGCAGGGGCGACGACGTGATCAAGATATTGCTCCACTTGGCCCAAACGATTACCGTGTACCGCGAGAGTAGACTGCACGAGAGCCATGCTTTCGCCAAGAAAGCGAAGGCTTTCCTCAATCGCCGATAGCGTGCTCCTAATGTCGTCTAACTCTGTATTTAAAGCTGGCTGGTCGTGGGTGACCACGCGTTTCCTGGGTGCGCTCTCGCCATCGTCGTTACCGGCGCCTACGGGTTGCGGCTGCAAGGGGGTGACTGCATTGTCGTCGTTGTCGGTTGTGGGCGTAGCAGCGCGTGCGTTTCTGTCAGTTTTTAGTTCAGCAATTGCGACTGTGAGTTTGCGTATTGTATCTTTCATCATCGTATTTTCGTGCTTTGAGATCGCTATCTCAGATGTGGTGTGTGTATCATGCTCTGGGAGTGAACCCGACCCTACCTGTGATGTAGTGTTTCCTTTTCTCCGGACGGCGTCCGCCCAAGTGAGAGGTCCCCGCTTATTCTTGTTGGCGTTGCCTGGCGATGGTGGTGCCGATGGGCTAGGCGATCGTTGACGCGAGACCCCGGTGAGACTGGGGTGAGGCCTGGAACCGGCGTGAGGCCCGGAACCAGAGTGGAGCCGGAGAGTGACCCGGGCCGGGAACCTGAACGGGAACCGTGACGTGAACCAGAACGAGACCTGGAGTAGCCTCGCGATATAGATCTGGTTGGAATCCCACTTCGCGCGCTGCGGGAATAGGTCCGAGGGTGGCTCGGGGACCTCGATACACGCATGGTGCGGTTCCTGGGACGACTCCTGGATCGGCACCGGGATCGGATGCCATCGGATCGACCATCTGTAGAAAGCTTCGAGGCCTGGTCGTCGTCAGCGGTTGCGTTGAACTCGTTCATTGCTTGTAACTGTTGTGTCGCGTCGAGTGTGCTCGCTCCCATCGTCGTCGGCGCACCTTGTATGGAATGTGGTAGCGTTCTTTACATTCCCTGTCGGCAGTGAGGTGGGCTCCTCCGCAAAGCTTGCATGTTGGTGTGCAGCGGTGTTCTTTTTCGGGGTTCGGCACGCTGCAGCCTCTGCAGATAACGTCTCCAGGGTTCGGGCACACATCCGCTCGATGGCCGAGCCGACCGCAGGCGTAGCAAATATCTATCTGTCTACGGTATAGTGTACATTGAAGTAGCACCGATCCGTATCGCACAAAATTGGGCACACGATGTCCATCGAAGGCCACGATCACTGCAGTGGTACTTCCGATGCGCTTGGCAGCCAAAGCTAGTGAATCGCGGTCGTTGACAATCTTCGCATCAATGTCCGCCGAACCGTCTTGCACGGGAATCCCTCGAATGACGCCTTTGCATGTAGAATGTGGTGCCGCTTCGTAGGCACTAACTTCATAGGTCTTGTCAGCGATGCGGATTTCTTCAACGCGCACGTAGCGATTAGCATTTTCTCTCTTCGGCGTGCTTGCTGCTAAGATATTCTGTTTAATGTTGGGGCAGAGCGTGTCTGCTTGCTGTTCCGATGGGCTGATACCTGCCGAAGTCAAAATGGCTTCAGCGATTGTCGTTGGGCCAACCCTAGCGATGTTAAGACCCCCTCTGGGCCTAATGATAATGCGGATGTCGTTCTTTGGTAGGTGAGGCATTCGGCTTGCTCGAATAATTTTGTTCTTCACATTTTCTCTGTTGCGGGGCTTGTGCTCGTTGCGTTTCAAAGCGCTATATAACGGCACACGTTTGGAGCCTTCATTTTTTTGCTCGGCGACATGAGGCGGTCTGCCAGCCTTGGTCTGGCGTGATTTCTTCAGGGTCAATGTCTTCCCCTGTCACTTGGTACTCCATCGCTCAGCGAGACAGTGTGGCTATGGGGCGCGCGAGCAAGCACGCGCCACGTTAGAGCAAAGAAGACTCTCGTCAGGGCTAGCTGTCGGTGGGCGAGCAACGATGGCGGAGGCGAAATAAAATGCAAGAAGCAAGCACTCACTGCGCCCAAATTGTGTCGGCAGAGTTCTTGTGTCTTCTGGAAGTCGTTGCACTAATATGACGTTGAAATCACAATACAAAGTGGCGTCGCAAAAACGTTGAAAAAAGCAGGAGCCGTAGTGGAAGCGTTCGCACACTTCGGCTTCTTCCCTGCCACCGGTGTCCATAACCAATTCGCGCGAATTTAGAAAAAAAATAAAACCCTGCATTAATGACACAGTGGGGCTTGAGCCCGGGTCCGCTGGACTCGTTCGCACACTTCGGCTTCTTCCCTGCCACCGGTGTCCATAACCAATGCGCGCGAATTTAGAAAAAAAAAATAAAACCCTGCATTAATGACACAGTGGGGCTTGAGCCCGGGTCCGCTGGGTGCCAGGCCAATATTCCACCACTGAATTACGCCGGTGCTTGTAACTTGTTTAAAACGTGCTTTAGGGAGGCATGACCTAACAAGCACCAACGGTACAGCGGGGCTCGAACCCGGGCCCGCTGGATACCAGCCCAGTATTTTACCACTGAGCTACTCTGGTGCTAGTGACTTGTCAAACTTGCCTTAGGCAGGCTTGATGTCGGGAAAGCAATCGCGTCAATACGACTCATAAAGCGTTTCACAACAGCGAAAGAACAACCAGTCGTCGCACAATGCGATTAGCGTAACGAATGGGCCGTCCAATGCTGCAAACCATTAAAAAAGCTTATTCTTGTTTCCCTATTAACTGTGGCGCATACCCAATTCAGCCATAATTCCTCATCGTCGTCAGCCACTGCATGGACAACGGGCACAAAATTCTTAGCATGTGTTTAGCGGATACCAGGCTTCTCAGAAGAATGACAAAAAATAGCAGAGCGAATGGCGGCCTACTGCCCAAAAGTTTGTTATTAATGCCCTAGTGGGTACCAAGGAAGTGTGCTTGCAGTAGTTACTCAGATTTGGATGCACGTTAAAGAACCCCAGGTGGTGAAAATTTACTAAGCCCTCCACTACGGCGCCTTTCATAATCATATGGTGGTTTTGGGACGTTAAACCCCCTGAAATCTTGCACTACTTACCCAATGAGTGCTTTGAAAAGGCTCTGAAAGGCTGCTATTCTAGCTTTCGCTGCGACTGTACTGCGCCTACCGCGTAGGCCTGGCGTTTTTTTTTTAGAAAACTCCTTTAAGCGTCATGCTGTAAGAACACTATTTTTGACAAGCTTCAAGTTCTGCGACAAATTTTTGTAAGCTATACGCGTGAAGCCATGATCTCAGAATCCATGGATACTTTTGGTGTACTGTAATGTCGTTCCTGTCCTCTGACACGTTTATAGCGTAGCACAACTGAAGTGCGCGTCAAACGATAAGCATGTTCTCTCTAATTATGGGTATACATTCAGAAACCTGGATAGACAAACGTGAAACTTCATTCGTTGTCGATAACAGGGCGTGTTTTTTAGCATTATCTGAGACGAAAGGCTCGAAAACGACGAAAGAAAAAGGGTGATACATACACGCACAGGGCGCGTATGTACTGAATGAATCATAAAGGCATGCCTTAGTAGAGAAGACGCTTCATTTTATACTTACTGTTTTCAGCTGGACTGTCTATGTTGCCTATACTTTGTGGGCCTGTTGGCAAGGCATCTTTGTGTAATATTGTAGCGCATATAAACAGAGGCACAAGGAAAGCAAAACAACAGAGCAGCGCTATGTGTTCCCGTGCCACGTGTGTGTGCCTGTTTATATCCGCTGAAATATGAACGCTACAGAGTCAAAGAGCTCGTCGCGCAGACATTTTTATCAGCGTGATTGGTTGTGGGTGAAGAATCAGTTTTGGCCGTGATCGGAAGTTTGAGATAGATGCATATAAACAAATTATTAAATCAGTACTGGGTAGTGTGTTTGTTTTTTACTAGGAAATACATAGATACGTACTTCTAAAAGAGCCTGGTGTTTCTGACGCTGCGCTGAAAATGCGACGCTATGCCAGAAAAAGTGAATGTTTCTTACGCTGCGCTAAATATGTGATGCTATGCATGAAAAAGCGCCCTGCAGACGATATGCTATTGGCCTGTTGCTTGGAACTGAGGACGGGTCCTTGCCTTGTTTAAAAACAGGAATAACTATGGCTTCTTTACAGGTCAAGGGCACCTCGCGAGAAAACCGTACAGCATTATTCAGGCATAGAAGGGCTTTTTGGGTTTCTATGGGCAGGTGTTTCCGCATTTCATACGACACATGGTCGGATCCTGGGGCAGACTTATTGCATCAGTTTAGTGAGGCTTGTAGCTCACAGAAAGGTGCATTCCACAACCCTCGTGGGTTGTGGATTTGCGCTGTAGGTTTTCCTTTTCTATTCTGACTTTGTATCGTTGAAACCCTGCGGCATAGTGCGACGAGCTGAAGACCTCCTCGAAGTGTGCGGCGATGGAGTTCGCCTGGTCTTCCAAGCTTTCGCCCTGCGCGTGTTTACAAGTGGGAGTGAATGTGGTCGTCTTTCTGCTGCTTCACCAACCATGATCCAAACTTTAGCTTCATCTGTATAATAATTAATGCCTGTTAAAAATTTCTGCCAGCTCTCTCACCTAGCCTGTCAGCGCACTATTCTACCTTGAGACTTAATCGTCTTAAAACCATATGTCGAGATTTTCGGCAGTAGGTAAGTTCCAAAGCAACTTCCACGCTCTGTTTTTTGCTTTTATGTGCATCTCGACACGCACTGTTCCACCAAGGAACGCAACGTTTTGTGCCAAGTGCCGTTTGTGGGATATACTTTGTTGCAGCATCAATTACAAAAACTGTAAGGTAGTCTACAGCTGCATCTACGCTTAAGCTACACATATCAGACTAACTTAAGTTGCTAGCATTCGGAAACTTTTCCCAATCTGTCAATGTGCCATCTGAGAGCCTGTGAAAAACTTGTTTATCAATTGTTGTACTCAAAATTAAAGGAAAATGGTCACTTCTGTATGGATTATTTATGACTTTCCATGTGAGTTAAGGTAGGAGCGATGGAGAGACAATGCTAATGTCTATCGATGAGTAGGTGTTGCTAGCGAGGCTATAGTATGCTGGGTCTTTTCGATTTAGGAGACACGCACCAGAAGAGAAAAGGAACTGTTCAATTAGGTGACCTCGCGCATTACTGCGAGAGTAACCCCGTAACTACTATGAGCATTGAAGTCCCCTAGGACAAGATATGGTTCTGAATGTTCATCAATTAGTGACTGGAATTCATGTCTGTTCAGTTGATGATGTGGAGGTATGTAAATATTGCAAATTGTTACCAGCTTTTTGAAAATGACAACTCGAACAGCTACTGCTTCAAGAGATGTTTGAAGTGGTAAATGTGTGCAGGCTGTTCCTCGACTAACTATTATTCGGATTTCGGATTTGTGGGGTTTAACGTCCCAAAATCACCATATGATTATGAGAGACGCCGTAGTGGAGGGCTCCGGAAATTTTGACTACCTGGGGTTCTTTAACGTGCACCCAAATCTTAGTACACGGGCCTACAACATTTCCGCCTCCATCGAAAATGTAGCCGCCGCAGCCGGGATTTGAACCCGCGACCTGCGGGTCAGCAGCCGAGTACCTTAGCCACTAGACCACCGCGGCGGGGCGACTAACTAATATGGCAACACCACTGGATAAGGTGGCAGCATCATCTCGGTCTTTCGAAAGATAACGTACTTGCGTAGAAAGTTACTGTGTTTTGATTTCAAGTGTGTTTCTTGCACACACAGCACTCTTGGTGTGTGTTTGTGTAAGCGCTCCTAGATATCGTCGAGGTTTTTCAGCAGTCCTTTGACGTTCGACTGTAGTATTTGTGTCATTTTAATGTTGCGTGGTGTTGTGTGTACAGAAGTGTTGCCTTAGGTTACAGGGCCTTTTAGGGGCCCTGTATTTCGGGTTTTTTTCTTTCTTGGCGCGCTCCAAAGAGTTGTGCCTATCCTTTGGCGTCTGAGGCGCCGGAGGAATTGTACTTGTATACATCACCTCTTGTGAGGTCATTCGGCAGGCACGTTCACAAAACTTTCGGACCTAAGTGCGCTTGCAGTTGTCCGACGTTCAGCAGACACGGGGTCTGCCGACCCTGTTTGTCAGGTGGTGGAGCAGTACAGGCTGCTCCAGCCGGGGGCGCTGGTGGGAAGACCGCGGCCACACTCTTTGTGACATTCGCGGGTGCAGAAACATGTGGCGCGGCTCCCCGGCGCGTCACATCTGCAAAGGAGGGATAAGACGGGTTGCGCAGTGGAAAAGGTTTACCTGCCCCTTGGAATCACAGATTGAATTTGACCTTGAGTTCTACTATTTGTTTCTCTTTTTTCCATGTGTGGCATGATCGTGAGTAGGCAGGGTAATTTCCTTCCCAGTTCGAACAATGAGTTGCTTCTGAGGTGAGTCGTCGGATATGCATGTGTTGAATGGATGCACACTTTGCGCAAGTTGTGCGCCTTCTGCAACTCTGCGATCAATGCCCAAAACGTTGACACTTCAAACATTGATGAGGATTGGGGATGTATGGTTTTACACGGAGCTTACAGTAGCTGGTTTCAATTGATTCTGGTAAGTCACTAGTACAGAAAGTGATGATTATGTGTTTGGTGGAGAATTCTTTCTTGTGTCGTCATATAATAATTTTGTGTACTTTGACTACATTTTGGTCTTGCCAGCCTTTTAAAAGTTCACTTTCTGAGAGTTGAAGAAGATCATCATCACAAATGACGCCGCGGACTGTGTTCATGGATCTATGCGGGCCTACTGATACTGGAACCAGTGGGACGTCCCCGAATACTACAAGTTTTCAGAGATTGTCATACTGAAGCTTGTCGCGGACCTCCAGAAGAAGGTCGCTGCTTCCCATCTTGGTGACGTTATATCCTGGGCCAATTGCTTCCGTGAGGGTTTTCGATACAAGAAAAGGTGAAATTGATCGGACTGTCTTATTTTCTTTCTGGCTGTGTACTACATGATACTTGGGGAAGGATTGTTTTGGTTTGAAAAGTGCAACCTGTTCTTCGATGCGCCACCTTTTCGGGTGGTGATCAGGGAGTGGGGGGACAAGTGTGCCATGCATGGAATATAATGTTCGGCGGCGATGGTGGCCACCCACCACCGAGCCCAACAGGAGGACGCTGTAAGGCAGAACACTCGAAGACGCCAGCCATGCATCGCCGCTATAACCATATATAACTACCCATGTTTGAGCAATTGCACAGGGTTAAACCTAGCCACCAGGAAATTTCGAAGTAAGTAGAAAAGAGAAAATGACATGATATATTTAAAGAGGAGAAAATACGAAAACGTAGGGACAGAGAGAGAGGAAAAGGTGACTGCCGATTTCCCCTGGGTGGGTGAGCCCAGGGGTGCCGTCTACGTGAAGCCGGGGCCAAAGGGGTGTGTTGCCTCTGCGAGGGGGCCTTAAAGGTCCAATCACCGGCGTCGGCTCAACCCCCAGGATCCCCTTTTCCCCGGACATGGCTCAGCCACGCACGGCTAGAAGTGAGAGAGGTCGAAACCCCCATTAGCTCGGGTCCATGGTGTAGCTACACACCAAATGCCTGCTTTCACACTAGTTTACTATAATACTATACTATACTATACTATACTATACTATACTATACTATACTATACTATACTATACTATACACGATGATTCTATATGCTTTTACTCTCCCCTATTCTCCACACTGTTCCTGAACCTCACCTCCCATTTCCACCCCTTTGCTATACTATATGTACTACACATGTCTATGCTATGTTTCACTCTTTTATCTCTTCATCACCCTCCTTCACTAGGCCGCACACTATACTCATCTCCTTTGAGTTCGGGCTCCACTATGAAACGCTGGCGTTAGGAAATACAGCCGCTCCAATGAAAGAAGTGGTTTTCTTGCAGTCGTCCCTTCGCTTTGAAAGCCCCGCAGATAGAAGGGCATACTAGCCGTTTGGTGCTCGGCCGTGACAGCGCGCGCTCCAAAGCTCGCGATCGCGCTCTCATGATGGAAGTTCGCATTTGCTGCTCGAGCGATGCGGCTCGCCGCCTTCCTCAGCGCCCATGCTCCTTCGCCCGAGTAACAATAGACCGCACGTTTCCTCTCTGCTTGAGAAGCGAGCAACAAGCACGCCTCGCACGTGGGGTGGGGCTATCGCATGCGTTCTCCGTGGGATGGATATGCATGGGCGACTAGTTTCATCTCTGCTTCAGCCGCGTTCGTCGGTACCGCTCGCATACTTTCACTCGCGAGTAGAACACGAAGCGTGGGGAGACGTTATAGATGTGGATATTATAGAAACATGACGGTGACGACAAAAACCTTTAAAGAGTGTTGATATAATTTCTGCTGTAATAAAATTGTGATGTCGATGGATGAAATGTGAGAATAATTATCGCTACAAACTTCTCCTGGAATGCTATATATATATATATATATATATATATATATATATATATATATATATATATATATATATACCAAAAACAAAAGTGATGCTGGGTCCGGGTAAGATTATCCGTATAGGGAAGAAGACGCACGTACGAAGTAGTTTTATTGACGTTTCGGCCGCGGGTCCGGCCTTCATCAGAATACAGTTGATGGCACGAGTGCTGTTTATATACATGTGCATATCAATGAGATACAAATATGAAAACCGGCATGAAAGGCGATATATGGGCATATATATATATGCAAGTCACACAATATGAAGGACACTCAATACACGAGTAAAAAGATATTGCTTCCATGCGCAAGCACGTGGCGAACACGCTGTTCACAAAAAAGATGAAACGCATAAAAGATAAAGCACATAACATGAAGAGTTGTCCGACCGGTAATAGCAAGGGGAAAAAAGAAGAAAAAATAATAAAATACAAATAAAAAATCCCAAAGACGTTACAAAGCTGCTACGTAATCAACGGATACAGACAATGTAGTGCGACTTGACAAGGTTGAAAAACGATGGACAGGGTGATACCGGTTACGCTGATAGGCAACCAAGTTTTCCTACGTTTTCATTTAGACCGGATGCGACGGCGTCGAACTTATAGATGAGGAATGATTCACGGGCTTCTCTATCATAATTTGTGCGGAAACCAGATTCTAGTAATGTGACCTGTAGATTTTCAAAAGAGTGGCCAGGAAGGTGCACGTGTCTTGAAATGGGCAAGTGGGGCAAGGTGTTAGCATGAGATTTATGGTTATTAAAACGCAGTCTAAAAGGCCCTTCTGTTTGACCAATGTACTGTATTTCACATAGTGCACATTGTATCATGTATATAACGTTCTTAGAATCGCAGTCAAGCTTGCCTTTGATTTTTAAGGAAAAGTTGGAAGCTGTACTAGTGACCTGTTGGCATGTGCGCATGTACGGGCATACTTTGCATCGCGGTTTTTGGCAAGGATGGCACCCGATCGTGTCAGGACTGTCTGCTTTCGACGATGATGACGATGAGAGTATGTCTCGAATAGTTTTAGCTTTGCGATACACTGCTTTAGGTGGTTCGGTGAAAATGGTTCTTAAGCGTTCACTTTGCATTAGAATATTGTGGTGCTTTCTCAGCACATACGAAACGCGCGGAACTGACGCAGAATGGGTAAGGACTAAGTTTGTCTGCGGTGAGGGAGTCGAGTTTTTAGCAGCGCACAACAGCGTTCTACGATTATGCATGTCGGCACGTTTTATTGCATCATCAATTAATTGTGGCGGATATTTTTGTTTGACTAGAGCATCCTTTAGTATTCTGCAATTTTTTTGAAACTCTGGTTGCTCTGAGCAGATTCTTTTAAAGCGTAAAGCCTGACTATAAGGGATGCTAGTTTTGCAATGTTTCACGTGGCTACTGTCAAAGTGCAAATACTGTTGCCAGTCTGTAGGCTTCCTGTATAGAGCAGTGGATAGCTTATCATTTACAATCGAAATGCTTACATCAAGAAAGCTGAGCGTTGATGTGGAATAGGTATGAGAAAAAGATATTGATGGATGGGCATCATTAAAGTCAGAAATGAAGGAAAGCAACTCCTGTTCACCATACGGCCAAATAAAGAAAATGTCATCAATGTAGGAGGAAGACGAAGTGATTCTCTTGTGGAACACATCTTTCGGTCTGTGCTGTATTTTCTGCGTTCCACAGCGCAACAGCGGGGTCTCCAGCCCCCTACATTGCGGTCATGGATGTACAATCCCCGGAGATCCCGCCCGGTACCAGTTCATCCACGGGCATTGCTTCAAGAAAGCGTGGTAATACATCTAGTGAGATCGAGGACACCGAGCCGTACTCTGCATCAGACTACGAGTCCTCGGAAGACGGCTTCGAACCTGTGCTCTACCGCAAGGCCAAACGAAGAATCATGAACGCATCATCGGCATCAAGTACAGCCACTGTGAGGACAGCGCCTCAGCGATGGCCTCACTCCATTCTGTTTGTGCCGCAGACTACTACTGCCAATCTACGCTTCCTCAACAGGCAAGCACTGTCCTTGTACCTTGAAAACATTGTGCCTAACGAGATTAAGGACATTAGGAGAAACACGAGGAAGAATATTTTGGCAATCGACGTGAGGAACCCGAGTGCACTGAACACGCTACAGCATGTGTCGGAGCTGGGAAACATCAAAGTCCGATCCATCATACCAGCGAATGGTGACACCGTAACAGGAGTTATCTATGACATAGACACTGAAATCACCAATGAAGATCTTCCTGTACTGATAAAACCAGTGAGCGAAAACAACGTCATTGTGCATGCTGGTCGCCTAGGCAACTCTCGTTGTGTGCGAATAACATTCAAGGGTGACTGTCTTCCCTCTTACGTGAAGGTTGGCCATTTCCGTCACCAGGTTCGCCCATTTATCCCGAAGCCTATGCAGTGTTTCAAGTGCCAGAATATTGGCCACGTGCAGGGCGTTTGCATAAATTCCGCAGTGTGCCCCCGATGCGCTGAACACCACTCAGAAGACGACTGTAATGCAACTACGTTGAAATGCCCCAACTGCCAAGGCGCTCACAGTGCTTCCTCCAAGGACTGTCCTCAGATTAAGAAAGAGATTTATATTCTGAGGCAAATGGTGCGAGACGACTCGACTCACAGAGAAGCTGCGCAAAAAGTAAGGCGAAGGCGCCGCCATCGTCGAAGGTCCTCACGAAGGACAGTGCAAAATCTGACGACAAAGTCAGAAACTCAGGTGAAATCGACAGGCGCGGCTCCTTGCACGGCAAACATCTGCGCTGAAAGAGAAGATGCCGGAAGATCTCTCTCTCCAAAGGAATGGTCACTCCTTCAGCCTAGACGATCTGTTGAGCCTCAACAGAAGCCACCTACACGACGTGTTGAGCCTCAACAGAAGCCACCTCAAGAACAAGCACAAAATGCTGCAACAGCCGGGAAGCCAGATCATCGCGTGATGGTGATGCTAAGATCATTAGTGGACACCATTCGCATGTTGTTAAACGACATGAATACACCATCAGCCAAAAGTGTCCTTCAAGTACTGGACGCACTTAGTCCAGTGCTAGCAGCCCTAGAGTAGACCATGGCTAACCCACCACTGTCTTTCAGGGAGGAGGTTCGTAAAGCAGCAATAGTGCAGTGGAATGCCAGGGGACTGAGATCGCGCATTGGTGACTTTCGTCAATTTGTGTACGTCAATATGTTTCCCGTAATCGTCATCTGTGAGCCGAACTTATCGAGTGCAATACGACTCTCGGGATACGAACCTTTTATGTCGTCTACTGTTACTGAAAGCAGCAAGGTTCTGGTGTACATTCGCCGAGACCTCACTTACATCTTTCAACCTGTACCACCTCATGACGGAAACCAATACGTATGCTTAAGAGTGAAAAAGAGGAGGCTCAACATCACGGTGGTTGGCGCATACCTATCACCATCAAGCCGTTTCGATCAAAAAAGACTACGAGACATCATAGCGTTAACTCCTGACCCGTGTGTTATCATCGGAGATTTTAACGCTCATCATACATTACGGGGAAGTCAGAATACCAACATGAAGGGCAGAAGCTTGGTGTCTTTTGCCTCCGACAACCAACTTTGGTTACTGAACGACGGCAGTCCTACATTTTTACGTGGCTCCACATACAGTAGCTGTCTCGACTTGGCTTTTGTTTCGCGAAGCCTAGTGAAACATACTGAATGGTTCACGGATATAGAAACGCACGGGAGTGATCACATTCCAACATACGTCAAGATCAGAGGATTGTCGCCTCCTAAAGTGCGCGACATGGTTAAAAGAGTGGACTGGAAAAAATTTCAGTCTCGTATGGAAGACCAATGCCAAAAACACATATCCGATTTACAAGAGGCCATCCAGAGCACTGTAAAAGAGACTGTGTGTACGATCCCATGCCCTGCAAGATTCATGGACATCGACATAGAGCTGGAGCGGCTTCGAGCCTTGCGACGACGAGCTGAAAGAAGGTACCGGCGCACGAAGGACATAGAAAATTTACGGACTGCTAGACGTATGCAGAAGAAGATCAAACGTCGGTTGGACAAGCTAGCATTCCAACGCTGGATTACTTTCTGTGAGTCACTCGACCCTCGTAAGCCTTTATCGCACATATGGACGACGGTTAGAGGTTTGCGGTCATCGCCCATTCAGAAGTCACCATTCAAGGCCTTAGCCCTTCACCAAAATCGACCAGATGTGGACGTTGCTGAAGAGTTCTGTGCCGGATTATCAGGGCAAACTACAGCCATCAGCAGCTCACCACTTTCGAGCAGTTGTCCGCCACCACGTGATTCCTCTATGGACTTCCCGTTCACCATTCAGGAGCTCAAAGCAGCACTCGCTTCATGCAAGCGTACCTCTGCACCAGGACCTGACGGAATCTCCTACAGAGCCCTGTGTCATCTGGGTGAGCGCGCGAGAATAGCTCTACTTCAGCTATATAATGATTGTTGGCTAGAGGGCACCGTCCCCTTAAGTTGGAAAACTAGTCGTCTAGTACCGTTACTGAAACCTGGCAAATCACCATTGGTACTCTCCTCCTATCGCCCGATCGCATTGGCCAGTTGCGTGGGTAAAGTGATGGAGAGAATGATTCTCGGCCGACTCGAGTGGTACTTGGAGTATCATCAGATCTACCCAAATGCCATGGCTGGCTTTCGACGTGGTCGACCATCGATCGATAACGTCATCGATCTAGTCACGTACGTTGAACACGAGAAAGGCCATACGCGTCTTTGCGCCTCTCTGTTCCTTGACGTCAAAGGAGCCTATGATAACGTGACACATGAATCCGTCCTTGCCGCACTAGAAGAGATTGGAGTGGGTGGCCGAATGTTTAAGTGGATACGCAGTTATCTCCAAATGCGATCCTATTTTGTGAGTACAGAGACTGGGAACACGTCTACACATTTCAGTTGTCGTGGCGTCCCTCAGGGTGGTGTACTGAGCCCCGTGCTATTCAATATAACACTAATTGCTCTCCATACGCACCTACCAAACAATATTTATCTATCAACATACGCTGATGACATCTGCATATGGACATCTGCGGTAACTCGCCTGCAGTTACGAGCGAGAATACAGAGAGCTGCTACTTCAACTGCTTTGTATCTACGCAATCGAGGCCTGGAAATTTCCTCCGGAAAGTGCGCTCTTCTGGCATTTACGCGCAAACCCATGTCGAATTACAGAGTGTCAATTAACGGTCAAAATATACCATATCGTCGATCCCACAAATTTCTGGGTGTCATAGTAGACAGAGGCTTATCATGGAGCCCTCATGTGTCGTATTTGAAAAAGCGATTGACAGGCATATGCCATCTTTTCAAGTTTCTCGCTGGAAAGACTTGTGGAATGCAGCCTAATGCTATGTTACGACTGTACAGGGTGCTTTTCCTTGGCTTTTTACGATACAGTCTTCCTGCATTATCAAACGCCAGCAAAACAAGTCGACGCATGATACAAAGCGTTCAGGCACAGGCGCTTCGAATATGTCTAGGTCTGCCTCAGGGTGCCTCAACAATGGCGACTATAGCTATAGCCAAAGACCACCTCGTGCAGACCCATATTGAAATTGAAGCTTTGAGGATACACATAAGGCATGTGGGCCGGAATCCCCATCACCACCTAGCCTCTCTACCAGTGGATAGACCTCATACTTCCTTTTGTCGAACAATAACTACACATGGTGACTCCCTACCAACTAGTTTTACGCCCGCGGCGAGACCTTCAATTCCTCCATGGTGCCTCAAACAGCCAGTCATTTACCTGACAATACCAGGCATTCAGAAAAAAGGTGATTTCTCAATACCAGCCCTCAAGCAGCTCGCCTTACTTCTGCTGTACGAGAAGTACCAAGACTGCACCCACGTCTACACCGACGGCTCCGTCCTGCCAAACAGCTCAACTGCGGCGGTCGTTATTCCAACGCACGCCACAACCATCAAATTCAGGACAGCTCATGCAACCACAACAACGGCAGCAGAGCTTGCAGCGCTTCGTGCTGCGCTGCGTTTCACTAACGACCAAAGCACGCAACGGTGGACGATTTTTTGCGACTGCAAGGCGGCACTGCAGTCACTTCTGTCAAATCTACGCCGTGGTCCACACGAGCAGTTGGTATTTGAAACAGCAGAAATGCTACACCACATAACAGAGAAAGGGCACCACGTTATATTTCAGTGGTTGCCAAGCCACTGTGGAATTATCGGTAACGAACGAGCTGATCAAGCTGCCCGTTCAGCCCATACAGAAGACAACGACCAGTGAATACCTCTCTCAAGAACGGACGCTGCTAGGAGGCTCCGAATGCTTGCTCGCCAACGCTCCATGGCTCTTTGGAATGAGTCTCTCTTTGCGCATGCAAGATTGCGATCCCTTGATCCAACGTTAAGCATGCAGCTTCCAACGAAAATTCGACGAGGTGACGCTACTGCTCTATGCAGACTATGGTTGGGAGTCGCGTTTACCCGTGCGTACGCGTTCCGCATAGGTATGGCCGACACCGCCGACTGTGCACACTGCGGAGATGAAGAAACAATTCGACATATCCTGTGTGACTGCCCGAAATACAATCTGGAAAGACAACACCTTTCTAATAAACTAAACAGGTTAGATGACCAGCCGCTGTCAGAAGAAAGGATACTGCGCCATCGTCATGACTCATCGTCACAGAAGAAAGCCGTGCAAGCGCTACTGGGCTTCTTACGAACTACTGGCCTGTCGGAACGCCTCTGAGTGGACTGATTTTGTGTGTGCGTGTGTGTCGGTGTTTTTCTCTTATTTATTTTTTTAACTCTCCCTTTCTCTTTCAACCCCCTATTCCCTAACCCCAGTGTAGGGTAGCATACCGGATACTAGCATCTGGTTAACCTCCCTGCCTTCCTCTTTTCTCGTTTCTCTCTCTCTCTCTCTGTCATCAATGTAACGTTTATAATAAAAAGGTTTTAGCGCACGGGTTTGCAAAAATTCACTTTCAAGCTGGCCCATGAATATATTGGCGTAGTTGGGTCCAATACGCGTACCCATTGACGTGCCGCTAACTTGGACATAGTGTTGCCCTTCAAATTGAAAGTTATTTAGCTCTAAAATGAGCCTGAGCAATACTGCTGTGTGGCTGTCGATAAATTTACCCGGTGATGCTGCTTCATAGGACCTGGCGACTGCCGCTATTCCGTCTACATGCGGAATGTTGGTGTATAAAGATGCTACGTCTAGCGTGACCAAAAAGGAACCTTGAGGAATAATCAGATCAATTATACCAGAAACAAAGTCGGTAGTGTCCCTTACGTAAGACGGAAGTGATGCTGGGATACTACTGATCAGAGAATCGACATAGCTGGACAATTTTTCTGTGACAGTACCTATACCTGAAATGATGGGGCGGCCGGGGTTGTTTATCTTGTGTATTTTAGGCAAAAGGTAAAAACGACCGGGAACAGGACTAAGGGGAATAAGAGAATGAATCGCATTGTCAGGCACCTTTTTGTTTTCCAGAAGCTCTAGCAAAGTGCTCTGGACAAGAGATTTAAATTGTTCAGTGGGGTCGTGATCCAGACGCTTGTAAAAACTCGTGTCTGCGAGCTGTCTTTGGGCCTCTGCTTCGTAATCACACTTATTCATTACGACAACAGCCCCACCTTTGTCCGCAGGCTTGATGACAATGTCGTTGCGACAGGACAAGGCATTTAATGCTTTCATTTCACTGGTGGTTAGGTTACGGCGAAACGGCGTTTGCTTTCGATACGACTGTAGTACGTCTCGTTGTACAGCTTTAATATACATATCTAAGCATCTGTCTCGTTGTGAGGGAGGTACCCAACGTTTTCCAGAAGGTAATGCGCTTGTGGAACTATTTGTATTTTGCCGGTCATGAAAAAACTCGCGCAAGCGTAAGTTGCGGGCAAAATTATCCAAGTCTTTCAGTAATTGAAATTCACTGTGTCCGCCCGTGGCAGGACAGAAATTGAGACCGCGGCACAGAACGTTGCGCTCCTCAGCGGTTAGTACAATGTCCGAAATATTTACTATATTATTCTGCTCCTTGACGATATGTTTGTCTATGGAAGGTGACAAAGAAGAATCGGGGGAAGCTTGTACCGGATTCGTTTGCAAAGGGACGTAATTGCATGCTTTGTACTGGCTAGGGCACCAAACACCATCACGCGACATTTTCTTGACTTTCAATGCGTAAATTTCACGATACTTTTTAGATGCGAATGCCTCTAGTGCGGCGGATTCATTAGACGAAAGGCTTAAGTTTGCTGACATTTGATTTTGTTGGTGCAAGATTTTTTTGCTTGAAGAACGATAATGATCAAGGGTAACTCGGGTGAGTTGTAGTGAAGCATTTCTTAAAATGTCGTCCCACCTATCTATATTTTGCTGAGACATGTTAGATAGGGCTGGTTTCACAATGATACGTAGACCCTTAGGTGCAACAGACGCAGTTAAGTAGGTGTTCAAAGTATCTACATGTAGGTCGTTGCGGACACGTTTTTCTACAACTTTCCGTAACCTTCGAAATTCCTTCGAACAGAGGCAAGAAGTGTTTTTACCGGGTGACAAAGTCTTTAGTCAATCGGCAGGTCCCTGTCGCACGGCTTGGGTATGGCTGCGAAGCTTGTAGCGGTGACCATTGGCTGAGGGATCTGGAGGGTCCTTTGCTGAATGCGAAGGTCCAATTGACGAACCTCTCGTAGCGGAGTCTGTCGGGAAACTTTTCGAAGTAACCTTGTTGCGATAGTCCTGCGTCACTCGCTCGTGGGGTGATGGTGGCTTCTGAGGGGAAGCACAACTTCTTGTTTGGCCAGTCACCAGTGCTGTGTCAGACGACTCGCGCACAACGGTAGGCCTCCTTGCGTGATGCTGAGGTGGATCGATGGGCACATTGTCCAACCAGGAGTGGGACATTGCGCTGGATGGCTTGTAACAAATGTGCCGAATATGACTCGCCATGAGCGCAACCCCTTCAAAGTTAGGATGCAAGCCATCAGCGGCCAGTACGCGGTGCGAAGGCAACCATTCGAAGCCGTGATCCAGGAAAGATACCAGTCGAGAGCGGCGACACAAATTCTTTAGCAGAGCATTAAAATAACACGCTTCACGGTTGAAGCAACGCACGAAAGTTTCACTCGGGTGCCATCGTCGGCGGTTTCTGGCCCTTGGTAGGATGAGGGTGGCGTAGATCAAGCTGACTTCGGGTCGTTCCTTGGCAATATGGTTGATAACTTTGCAGTAGCTGTCGAAAGCTTTCTGTGCTGAGGCTCGAAGTAGGTCGTTGGTACCTACGTGTAGGACGATTCTAGTGGTGTTCCGAGGCACGAAATCTAATAGAGCTGGCACGTCAGCGATTAAGGCACCACACTGGGACACAAATGCTGGAGTATCAGCCAGCGCTGGATCAAAGTACTGATGAATGTGCTTCGTCTGAGAGTCTCCTATGACAGTCATAGATGGTACATTCCTTGGGTACCTCCAGTAAATGTGCTTCGACGTGGTCTGCTCCGGAGCCATTGTTTCAGTATACCAAAAACAAAAGTGATGCTGGGTCCGGGTAAGATTATCCGTATAGGGAAGAAGACGCACGTACGAAGTAGTTTTATTGACGTTTCGGCCGTGGGTCCGGCCTTCATCAGAATACAGTTGATGGCACGAGTGCTGTTTATATACATGTGCATATCAATGAGATACAAATATGAAAACCGGCATGAAAGGCGATATATGGGCATATATATATATGCAAGTCACACAATATGAAGGACACTCAATACACGAGTAAAAAGATATTGCTTCCATGCGCAAGCACGTGGCGAACACGCTGTTCACAAAAAAGATGAAACGCATAAAAGATAAAGCACATAACATGAAGAGTTGTCCGACCGGTAATAGCAAGGGGAAAAAGAAGAAAAAATAATAAAATACAAATAAAAAATCCCAAAGACGTTACAAAGCTGCTACGTAATCAACGGATACAGACAATGTAGTGCGACTTGACAAGGTTGAAAAACGATGGACAGGGTGATACCGGTTACGCTGATAGGCAACTAAGTTTTCCTACGTTTTCATTTAGACCGGATGCGACGGCGTCGAACTTATAGATGAGGAATGATTCACGGGCTTCTCTATCATAATTTGTGCGGAAACCAGATTCTAGTAATGTGACCTGTAGATTTTCAAAAGAGTGGCCAGGAAGGTGCACGTGTCTTGAAATGGGCAAGTGGGGCAAGGTGTTAGCATGAGATTTATGGTTATTAAAACGCAGTCTAAAAGGCCCTTCTGTTTGACCAATGTACTGTATTTCACATAGTGCACATTGTATCATGTATATAACGTTCTTAGAATCGCAGTCAAGATTGCCTTTGATTTTTAAGGAAAAGTTGGAAGCTGTACTAGTGACCTGTTGGCATGTGCGCATGTACGGGCATACTTTGCATCGCGGTTTTTGGCAAGGATGGCACCCGATCGTGTCAGGACTGTCTGCTTTCGACGATGATGACGATGAGAGTATGTCTCGAATAGTTTTAGCTTTGCGATACACTGCTTTAGGTGGTTCGGTGAAAATGGTTCTTAAGCGTTCACTTTGCATTAGAATATTGTGGTGCTTTCTCAGCACATACGAAACGCGCGGAACTGACGCAGAATGGGTAAGGACTAAGTTTGTCTGCGGTGAGGGAGTCGAGTTTTTAGCAGCGCACAACAGCGTTCTACGATTATGCATGTCGGCACGTTTTATTGCATCATCAATTAACTGTGGCGGATATTTTTGTTTGACTAGAGCATCCTTTAGTATTCTGCAATTTTTTTGAAACTCTGATTGCTCTGAGCAGATTCTTTTAAAGCGTAAAGCCTGACTATAAGGGATGCTAGTTTTGCAATGTTTCACGTGGCTACTGTCAAAGTGCAAATACTGTTGCCAGTCTGTAGGCTTCCTGTATAGAGCAGTGGATAGCTTATCATTTACAATTGAAATGCTTACATTAAGAAAGCTGAGCGTTGATGTGGAATAGGTATGAGAAAAAGATATTGATGGATGGGCATCATTAAAGTCAGAAATGAAGGAAAGCAACTCCTGTTCACCATACGGCCAAATAAAGAAAATGTCATCAATGTAACGTTTATAATAAAAAGGTTTTAGCGCACGGGTTTGCAAAAATTCACTTTCAAGCTGGCCCATGAATATATTGGCGTAGTTGGGTCCAATACGCGTACCCATTGACGTGCCTCTAACTTGGACATAGTGTTGCCCTTCAAATTGAAAGTTATTTAGCTCTAAAATGAGCCTGAGCAATACTGCTAATGTGTGGCTGTCGATAAATTTACCCGGTGATGCTGCTTCATAGGACCTGGCGACTGCCGCTATTCCGTCTACATGCGGAATGTTGGTGTATAAGGACGCTACGTCTAGCGTGACCAAAAAGGAACCTTGAGGAATAATCAGATCAATTATACCGGAAACAAAGTCGGTAGTGTCCCTTACGTAAGACGGAAGTGATGCTGGGATACTACTGATCAGAGAATCGACATAGCAGGACAATTTTTCTGTGACAGTACCTATACCTGAAATGATGGGGCGGCCGGAGTTGGTTTCCGCACAAATTATGATAGAGAAGCCCGTGAATCATTCCTCATCTATAAGTTCGACGCCATCGCATTCGGTCTAAATGAAAAACGTAGGAAAACTTAGTTGCCTATCAGCGTAACCGGTATCACCGTGTCCATCTTTTTTCAACCTTGTCAAGTCGCACTACAATGTCTGTATCCGTTGATTACGTAGCAGCTTTGTAACGTCTTTGGGATTTTTTATTTGTATTTTATTATTTTTTCTTCTTTTTTTCCCCTTGCTATTACCGGTCGGACAACTCTTCATGTTATGTGCTTTATCTTTTATGCGTTTCATCTTTTTTGTGAACAGCGTGTTCGCCACGTGCTTGCGCATGGAAGCAATATCTTTTTACTCGTGTATTGAGTGTCCTTCATATTGTGTGACTTGCATATATATATGCCCATATATCGCCTTTCATGCCGGTTTTCATATTTGTATCTCATTGATATGCACATGTATATAAACAGCACTCGTGCCATCAACTGTATTCTGATGAAGGCCGTACCCGCGGCCGAAATGTCAATAAAACTACTTCGTACGTGCGTCTTCTTCCCTATACGG